>JAKSZP010006694.1:0-183620 GCA_022478985.1 Massospora cicadina
ATCAAAGAAACTTTAGACTCCTGTCTCATTTGTAAAAGTCATAGTCCATCTAATCCTACTTATCAACACCAAGTAACTTCACCTACTAAGGCTTTTGAGGTCATAAGTATTGATGTTGTTGGACCATTACCAAAGGGGCAGCATGGGAATCGATATATTATTATGGCTATTGACCATTTAACTAAATGGGTTGAAGCCATTTCCGTTGTCTCTCCTACAGCTAAAATCACTGCTATGTTCCTCTATCATCAAATTATCACCCAACATGGGTGTCCCAAAATCCTTATGTCAGATAACAGGATGAACTTTACTTCTCAACTCGTACAGGAATTATCTAAATTGTTTAACACCACCCAAAAGTTCGTAGTTCCCTACAATCCTTCAACTAATGGAGCCATTGAGCGAGTTAATGGAACCTTAGTAGCAATTTTGAGAAAATGGCTTCAACTGACCCTTCAAGGTGGAACATCTATTTGCCTAGTGCATTAATGGCCTATCATATTAGCTACCATAGAATTATAAAAATGTCTCCATTTAAGTGTATCTATGGAAGAGATCCATTTGTTCCTGTTAGTGTACAAGCCATTCTTGATGATAATATTCTTGAAAATGCTGATTTAGTCATGCATAATTTAGCCAATGAAATTATATGTTTACAAGCCCAGGCTATGGAATCCATCGAAGATACTACAAAAAAAGAAACCCTTAAGAGCAATAAAAAATAAGCCAATTCTACCTGAGTATCAGATTGGTAATTATGTTTTATATTATCATTCCCATCCTGGCAGAAGAACCAAAAAATTAGAAACTAATTGGTCTGGATCTTATAGGGTAATATTTAGAAAAAGTCTAGAGTACTCTATAGTTCATAATGACACTGGTATAGTTATAAATTGTATTCATCCCAGATATTTACGATATCATCCTTCCCCACAACTGAATCTCGGGGGGGAAGTGTCAGGATTTCAACTGGTCTTTTCATCAATGAAACCTCTTCTAAATTATCAGCGATGATCCCCAATGAATTTATAAATGATAAAAATCATATCAAATCTATTCCATCTGATCAAGTCTATCTTGACTCTAATATCAGAAGAGATTCAGTCTCCCATCAGATGAAATGATCTAAATGGAAAACTATGAATCCTATAAATATTAAGACTTTTTAATAATAAATTGATCCTTTTTTCTTGCAAGCCAAAATTCACATTGTTGTTTTATCCTTTTAAGACTCCAAATAAGTAACTTTGAGTCAAAGCCTGAGTCTCAGTGTATAACAAAGATTGCCAATAGGCAGCTATCTCTATCAGTGACTGTTGCTGATAGTTCAAAGCTACCATTTCAAAAATCAGTATTGGTGATCAAGAGTATCCATTGGGCCAAACAAACGCTCCAGCGACTGGTCATGTGTGGGCTGGTCATCCAGAATCCGTTTCTGACCTGATGTGATTGCTCTATGTGGGGTGGCCCTGGGGAATCCTCATTGCCTGTCAGGCCAAATGCCATCATGCTAACCGTTGTAAATGCAGCAAAGCCTTGGTCAGGCATTTGTGGACAAACTGATAACAACTCAGCCTGCCATCAATTCCTTTGATGTTGGCTCATATTAGAATCATTTTTACCCTCTCTCAAAAATTCACTGGTTTAAGTTGAAATTTGAGGGCCTAATCTCATGCTTTGACAAGCTGACCCAAATTGAACACTATTATATCAGTCACATTTCACTAAGTAAATTGTCAGTCAATTTTTTTATTTTACTTTTTCAATAAATTATCCCTCTACCCAATTCCAGTTTTTTCATATGCAAATATAAGACACCCTTCCTAAATATAACAACAACCCATGGGGCCTGTGGCCATGTTTACCTGGTTCATTGCTAGGTTTTTATACATGACAATAGCTCATGGGTGCTCATTGGTGAAATTCTTTCCTGGTTTCATAACATTCATACAAGCAGCAGCGCCACTGGCATTTGGGCTTGACATTTGGTTGCTTCAGCACTTAAACTGGCAGGCTTGTCTAAAAATAACTTGCTGTCTTCCTGACATAATTAATCAACCATTATTCTTAACCATTTTTGACCTTATCATTGAGTTGAGTGTAGCAGTGGTTATTTTCTCTCAGCTGAATAAGTTTGTGAAGAAGTTCTACTATGGCCACAATAGCCTAGTATCTTACTAATTTTCTAAGCACACTCCAAATAGAGATGTTCAAGCTGGGAGCCACTGAGGTGGTCTTGGTGTCAAATCCCAGCTCCAAATCATTGTCCAAATTAATTTCAATAGTTGCAGCGGCCCTCATGATCATGTCAGTATATTCTGGCATTCCACTTTATGAAGTTTCTACTTCTGTCACAAACCTTGTAGTTTACCCCAATTATAGTACAAGCTCTTCTATATCTACATACTCAACTATAGCTGCCAATAAAAAGAATTTCACCAAACGTTCTATTGTCCATGAAGATTAGTAACAGAGCTCACCACGTATCCTTTGAGGCCTTGGTAGACACCAGAGCAGCGGGTAATTTATGAGTGTAGAGTTAGCTGACCAGTTGGAGCTTGACCTGGACTTGGGACTTATGGTAATGGTAGCACCATTGGACTCCCAGCCCTAATACCCAGTTTGATGCCCAGTACCATTCTCTGTTCACCAGTTTAGCTTTTACAATCAGTTCTCTACAATGCCAAACTTAATGTTTCTGGTAATATTGGGGGTGGGTTGGTGGTGTCAACAACGTGTTAGAATTCACCTGGGGACTAATATGTTGTCATTTGCTAATGACCAAATGGAGGGGGATTTTCCTTTAACAAATACCCTTACTAAAACTCAAGGCCGCAGTTCCAACACTTCCCTTGTTTCCCTTGCAGTCCTTCCATCAGATTTCCCTGAGGCATTAATGTAATATCAGAGCATCTTTGATACTGAGAAAGTTGACTGTCTCTCCCCTCATACTAAATTCTATTTATGGTTTAGAACAACAGTGCAGGTGGTGAATATTAACTGCCCTTTGTACCCGCACACAGTGGAGGAGGAGGCTGCTCTTAATGCAGGGTTGGATGACATTTTAAAAAAATGTGGTTGTTCAAAGAGATATCACCAGTTTTCTCCCATCTTTTTTTCCAAGAAAACTGATGGTTCCCTTTGTCCCTGCGTGAATTATGGTCATCTAAATAAAATCACAGTTAATATCTCTACCCTTTGCCATTGGAGCATACTATTGGTCAATTAATTGCTAAGTCATGTGTGTTCTCAAAACTTGACCTTGTTAATTACTTTAACCAAATTTGGGTGATGGAAGGTCAGGAATGGCTTACCACTATCTGAACAAAGAGGGGTATTTTCCAATTACAAGTAATGCCCTTTGGGTTAAAGAACGCACCAGCCACATTTCAAAGAATGATTGATAGTATGCTAGGTGATCTCCATTTGACTTGCGCAGTTGCATACATTAACAATATTTTGGTTCACTCCTCAACTCCTGAAAAACATGCAAAAGCCTTAGAAGCAGTAGTGGCTGCCTTGCACAAAGCGGTCCTGTTTGTCAAGCCTTCAAAATGTGAGTTTTATAGGGAGGAGGTTACCTTTTTGGGCAATTTTGTCTTAAGAGATGGGTATGTCATTCCCCCCAACAAGTTGGACGCCATCCATGAATGGCCAACTCCAACAACCCAAAAACAATCAATAAGCTTTTTGGGCACTATTATTTTCCTGAAGAAATTTTTCCCAGCCCTTTTCCAGTTAGCCGCTCCACTTCATCCACTCATAGGCAAGAATGTTCCCTTTTGTTGGACACCTGATTGTTAGCAGGCATTTGAGTCAATTAAAGGGGTGTTCTTATCACCCCCTATCCTAAAACATGTAGATCCCTCTAAACCCTATGTCATTGCATGTGATATCTCATCTGTTGCAGTTGGGGCCATCCTGCTTCAGGATCATGATTATTTTGAACATCCAGTCACTTATTTTCCCGCAAGTTCTCTTCTACAGAACAATCTTGGGCCATCTATGATAAAGAGTTGGCAGCAGTAGCATGGGTCTTGACTCATTAGCGGTATCTGTTACAAGGCGCTCAGCATGAGTTAACAGTGCATATGGATCACCAAGACCTTCTGTATTTTGTAAACCACAGAAGTTGGCACATAGGCAAGCTTGCACCTACTACGATTTGTGTATTTTCAACTTTAACTTTTGAGTTTGTGAAAGGTGCATTAAACATGCTCCTTGATTTCCTCAGTTGCAACCCTGCTCATTGCCCCCATGGACTCAGATGGAAAAGATTTGGTTACTATGATCACTACCACTCAAATCTTGTCCATTGTACCTCCTGTGGTCTCTTCAGTGGACTTAGCTCCTGATGCGCCTCTTAATTCATAGGTTCTAGCAGCCCAAATGACCTGTCCCAAAGGAGTTAAGTTAATGAGACAAATATCTCTCCCAACTCATAAGCATTTTCTATATTCCTTGGCAGAGGATCTTATTCATTTCTTGTTGTGGGTGTGGGTTTTCCCTCTTTTAGAGCCAAAGTGTTTCAGTATCATCACAGCCCACCCACAGTCAGTCATCCGGGTAATAAGAAATGTATCAAATTGATTAAGCATACTTATAATTGGGCAGGTTTGTCAAAAGAAGTATCAGCTTAGATCACCAATTGTGTTACTTGTGCACGGGCCAAGTCAGATCAATCAGGAAGTAATGGTCTCCTCCATCTTTTACACAGGCGGAGGGTCCATAGACATCAGTGTCCGTGGACTTTATTGTTGAACTTCCATGTTCTAATGGCTTTACTGCAGTGATGGTGGTGGTTGATTAGTTTACAAAAATTTCCCTATTTATCCAATGCTCTTCTACCATTTCTTAAGAAGAAACTTCCTGACTCTTTGTGTGCCATGTATTTTCTATGTTTGGTCTCCTGAAGGAGATTATCAGCAACTGTGGGCCCCAGTTTAAATCGTGATTCTGTAATAAGCTTTTATTAATTTTAAGAAATTACACCCTGTTAATCCACACATATCATCCCCAGTATGTTAAGCAAGCTTAGTGGATTAATCAGATCCTGAAACAGTACTTGCGCTGCTATGCTTTGGCTGCGCAGGATACCTGGGCCAATGACCTTCCTATTGCTCAATTTGCTTATAATAATGGAACACATGCCTCTACAGGGTTTTCCCCATATAAAGCGCCTTTGGGATATAACCCCTCATCTTTTGTTTGTCCTTGTATGTGGCCAGAGGTTCCAGCTGCCATGGATCATGCAGAGCACATTTGGTCTACCCAGTCCTTGGTGTGGGAGCATCTAACTAAGACTATTGGTGACTACAAGCATTTTTGGATTGGAAGTGGCTTCCTGCCCATGACATTATGGTGGGTTCATATGTAATGCTCAATATGCACCATTTGAGGATGCAGGTACCCTCCCAGAAGTTTGCAAGAAAGCGTTTGAGTCCCCACTTTTTGGAGGAGGATTTGGGTAATGGGGCTTTCTGGTCAAAGTTGCCATCTTACTGGAAACAACATATGGTCTTTCATGTATCTCAGCTGTCCCTGTTCAAGAGGACTATCCCCTTGGATCCTGAGCCAATTGTGATTGAGGATGCATAGAAGGCTAAAGTGGAGAGCATTTTAGCATCCCACAGATCTCGAAGATCAGTTCAATATCTCGTTGTATGGAAGGGTTATCCAGCCTATGAGAACAGCTGGGTAAAAGCCCATGATTATGAAAAATGCATGGAACTGTAGGGAGAGTGTATATAACTCTCCTGTTCCCAGCATGGTAGTGCACGGTGCACCAGGCCATTGCCAGGGAACTAGCCGTTAGTGCCAAAGTCATTAGAGCCTAGCAGAGGGTGCTGGAGCAATAACAGCTTAGGCATAGAAAGATGAGTTTTACGATAAAAACCCCCATTAAAAGAGATGCAGTGCACATATTGAAAGGGGCTAAGTGATCAAGGTTGGAGGGAATCTGGGTGAACAAACGGTGAACAAGTTGAGAGCTGCAAGTTACTTGCAATGGCAAAGGTAACAGAGAGCGAGACCTCCTCAAAGAGGTTCATGCACAGGAACTTTTGGGATATAATATATTTTTTTAACATAAACGGGGAAAAAGTTTATTTGTGAAGTTGACCAACAAGGAATGTTGGTCAGGGAAAGTGTATTTAATCTTGAATGGGGGAATAGGGGTTATGCTGCAGTAGGCCCAAGCACTGACTCACCAATAGGGCAACACTGCCATCCAAGTTGGTTGAATAGGCTGAAACTGACTTCACTTGAGTTATTGATTGAAGTTGGATTTGACCTGAGCGCATTATTTTGTATATAGAATGGGTTTCAAAACCCCGTTCCTCAATGAACTGAATTAATCTGTCCGCATTTATTCAGTATATGGTTTGTCTTAACGCCTGGCTTGACGTCAGGGGCTGGCCGTTTGGCACACCACTAGTCCCAACCTGGGAATATTTTGTCTGAACCCAGCATTGGTCCAGGGTGTGCCTCAGGACAGGAATGGCCTGCAGCTTCACCTTTTGGGCCTCCTGGCACCTAGCCTTATCTTTGGGGTTGGTCCCCACTATTATGTCATGTGCACATGACATTACCCTCTCCTCCCAATGGGGCTCAACCCCCTCTAGGGGCTTGCACAAGGGAAAAGTTCTTGTTGGCAGGGGTCAACTTCATGGAGGTAACGGTCAGTTTAGGTTGGGATCCAGCAGCCTGGGGGAAACGCTGGTGGAAGGCGTCAATCAGATCTTGGGCATGCACACAGTCGTGCACTGGAACCCAACTGTTTTCTGCAGCATCAAAGCCCTTCCAGGATATCAGATACTCAAGTCTTCTTTTAATGTGGTGAGAGGCAACTATTTCTTCCACCTCCCACTCTGGCGCCCCATCCACGAGATAGGCCTCAGGAGTCTCTGGTGGGGGCCCTCAAACAACGTCAGTTTGCTCTCATGAAACACAGAGAAGCTCTGGAATGAGGAGGGGAGATCTAGCTGGTATGAGGCATGGCCCACCTTTCTAACTACGCGATAGGGGCCAATCCACTTTGGCCCCAGCTTCTTGCATGGCTGCTTAATAGAGATGTTATGAGCATCAAGAATCACGAGATCCCCTTCCTTGTACACAGGACCCACTCGGCACTTCCCATCAGCATTCTCCTTATACACCTGCATTGCCGCATCCAAGCTTGTGAAAACCCCCTAGTGGACCTTCTTGATTGTCTTGAAAAAACCACCGCTTCAACCTTAGATCCACAGCTGGGCTCCATGTTAAAGGCGGGGTTAAAGCCATGGCTGGCGAAAAATGGGGAACAACCAATCAAGGAGTGAAAAGTATTGTTGTAGCTAAACTGGGCCATGGAAAAGGTGAGAAGCCCAATATGAATGATCTGCGGCGGTGTAACACCGCAGGAACTTCTCTAAGCACTGGTTCACTCGTTCAGTCTGCCCATCTGATTGGGGATGATAGGCAGTTGAATGGCAAGGGCAAATCTGGAGAGTCTTACACAACTCTTCCCAAAAGACAGGGGTAAACTGGGGTCCCCGGTCACTAATAATCTCTTGGGGAACTCCATGGCACGCAAACACATGCATGACGAAAAGCCTGGCCATCACAGCCGCTGTTATTGTAGTTCTTCAAGGAATGAAGTGGGAGAACTTTGTAAACCAGTCCACCACCACCATGATGGCATTGTAACCATCTGAGACAGATAGTTCTACAATAAAATCCACTGATAGGGAAGTCCAGGGCCCTTCAACTTTCTGGACAGGTACCAACAACCCCACTAAAGGTTGACGATTTGGCTTCATTTGGTTGCAGACTAGACATTCCTTACAGTACCGCCCCACCTGAGCAGGCAAGCCCTTCCAATTGTATGTGCGCCAGATTAACTCTAATGTCTTTGCTTTACCAGGATGACCAATGTTAAGTCCATCATGATGGTCCCAGATGATTTCCAAGCAAAGTGGTCCAGCATGAACCCATAGGCGCTCCTGAAACCACACCATCTCATCCTTTACATGATAGCCACTGGTGAGATCCTCTTGATTCAACTCGCACTTAGCAAGTAACGTAGTATATTCTGCTGCCAGCAGCTGAGAAAGGACTACCTTCCTAAACATTCTATATTCTTCCGCGTTTTCCAGAGGTGCAAGCGCTGGCCCGTTGGCCAGGGAAGAGGGTTGTGGAGGAAGAAGTTTACCTGGAGAAATCATCACCTGTGTGTTGTGAATATCTACCTCATTGGGATCAGGTGCTAAAGCAGGGTTGCATATCAAAGCATCCGCCAAACCATTATCCTTGCCCTTGGTGAACTCATATGTGAATGCAAATTTGGCAAGGGTCTCATGGCAACAGGTCTGCCGTTGGGTTAGGACATGAGGATCATGGTAGTACAGCAAGGCACGGTGGTCCATATTTACCTGGAATGGTTGGGTAGAGCCATGCAAGTGGTGATGCAATAAGTCAGCGCCTCCACCACTGCTAGTAACTCCTTGTCATAAATGGCGTAATTCAACTCTGGCAAAGACATTTTCCTAGAAAAATATCCCACCGGATGCTTTATCACATCTTCGCCTACTTATAACAAGGCAGCCGCTATGGCGAAGTTGGAGGCATCAGTAGACATAATGAGCTCCTTTGAAGGGTCGACATGGCAAAGAACGGTCATTTATAACAGGGTGCGCTTCACTTCTTGGAAAGCGTCTTCCAAAATGGGAGACCACTGAAGCACCTTGGCACCGCTAGCCTTGTATAGGGGAGCCGCCACCTCAGACAGATTGGGAGTGAACTTCTTGAGGAACGTTCACATTCCCAAAAAGCTCCTCAATTCCTTAACCAAGGTGGGGATAGGCCACACACAAATCGCCTTCTCTTTGTCTGGAGTTATCATGTGTCCCTGGTCAAACATGATGTTGCCCAGAAATGTGACCTGGGACTTGAAGAACTCACACTTTGTCATTTTCAACGTAAGGCTTGCTACCTTTAACCGCTCCACCACTAGTCAAAAAGGGACTGCATGGGACTCCTAATCCAGGGAAAACACCAGGATATTATCCATGTAGGAAACCGCGCATACCCCTAACAGGTCCCCCAACGCTGCATCAATGCAGCGTTGAAAGATAGCAGGAGCATTCTTAAGCCCAAAGGGCATGACCCAAAACTGAAAGATCCCATTTCTGGTATGGAATGTGGTCAACCACTCTTGTCCCTTTTTAATCCAGATCTGATTGAACGCATTGTGGCAATCCAGCTTGGAGAAGACCTTCGCCTTCTCCACATAGCGTGCAATCTGTGAATCCAAAGGAATGGAATGGAGGTCTGGTACAGTGACATTGTTAAAGTTCCCATAATCCACATATGGGTGTAAAGTACCATCAGGCTTTTCCATAAAGAGAAGGGGGAGCACACAGGGGAAGTACGCTGAAAAATCGCACCTTTGGCCAACTGTTCCTTCACCCACACATCCAACGCCTCTTCCTCCTGGACAGTCAATGGGTAAATGGGGGAAGATATACGCACCAGATCCACTGTAAGCTTGAAGTCACAATCAGACTTGGAGTGCTCAGGGAGTGCATTGGGGATGCTGCATTAAAGGAGGATTCCAAACCCTCCAAACAGGAAGGTAATGAAAGTCCCACGGAGGGCTTCAGCAAAGGAGCAAGATAAGGAATGGGAACATTGGGCCAATGGGGTAATGTGCCCTGGGCTTTATCCTCCGACAAAGGAACAATCAACTGGTGACCATTTACCAAAGACAAGGATAGAGTGTTTTCTTTCAAATTCGTCCTGACGTCAAACTTTTTCCACCACTCAACCCCCAAAATAATGGGGAACAAGAGGTGCTTGATAGCTTGAAAATGGTCAGACAAAATATAGGCGCCCACCTGGTAGTCCACTAACCCCATAAAGCTCATTATAGGGATACCTTGAGAAGCCCCACCTCTAACTAGACCACCTGGGGAGTAACTTAACTCAAGGTAGTCAGCAAGGTCATGGTCAATAAAAGTTGTTAGAGGCACCGGTATCCACTAAAATGGTTGTGATGAACTTCCCCAAAGAGGATGTAAGAGTAGCAGTCAAGAGGAAGTATCCATAGTGGGATTTATTCAACGCAGAAAATTCTCCCACCTCACCTAAGAGTGCATCTGGCTTGAGAAAACTATAAGGGTAGGTTTGAGAATCATAGAAGGGGGAGGGATAGTTGGCCACTCTTACTACTGAGGCCATATACCCCTCCATGCCTTCTGCAGGTGCATAAACATTTTCATATTGTAGGTGCAGCTTTTTTCAACCTCCTGAGTTCTGCAAATCATGGAAGAGGTCAAACGGGGATTATCTGGGGTGATTCAAAACACAGGAATAGGTTCCAAATATGAGCTATGAGAGAGCCAAAATGGTTCAGAGGTATATATCAGGTTTTTGTTATAAAAAGTGTTTTTAAATGTGAATGACCCTATTCCTTTACCCTCAATGGAATGCCTGACGTTATCCAAGGCCAACACCCCCAGGCCCATCTGCGCCAATTTTGCTGGCATCATCTGAACACGCTATAGAAGGAAAACTTGTTTCTTGGAATAAAAATTGATCATTTCAGCAGAAAGTCAGGGATCATGACTATCGGACCTCAAAGCGTCCAAATCCACCAGGTATGAAAAAAAGGGTGGATACTTTTCAGTTGGAGGCAACCATAATGACGCTAAGTTGCTCCAACCTTCAGGAAATAGAGTAAACAGCGGTGTGGCTAACAACAGCTGGAGCTCACAGCCATCGACCACTGTTTCCACTTCATAAAAGTTCCACACAGAAAAAATTTGTGCACATAAAAAAAGGGTTGGTCAACTAATGTAAGGAGAGTGTCTATAACTCTTTTGTTTCTAACGTGGCAGTGCACAGTGCACCAGGCCAATGCCAGGGAACTAGCCATTAGTGTTAAAGTGATTAGAGCCCAGCAGAAGGTGCTGGAGCAATAACAGCTTAGGCATAGAAAGACAAGTTTTACAAAAAACCCAAAATAAAAGAGATGCGGTGCACATATCAAAGGGGCTAAGTGACCCAGGTTGGAGGGAACCTGGGCGAACAAATGGTGCACAAGTTGAGAGCTGCAAGTTACTTGCAATGACAAGGGTAACGGAGTGCAAGACCTTCCTGAAGAGGTTCACACACGGTAGCATTTAGGATATCATAAATTTGTAAAATAATGTAAACGGGGAAAAGGTTTATTTGTGAAGTCGACCAACAAGGAATGTTGGTCAGGGAGACATATTTAAGCTCAAATGGGGGAATAGGGGTTATGCTGCAGTGGGCCCAAGCACTGACTCATCAATAGGGCAACACTGCCATCCAAGTTGGTTGAATAGGCTGAAACTGACTTCACTCAAGTTATCAATTGAAGTTTGATTCAACCTGAGCGCATTATTTCATAAATAGAACGGGTTTCAAAACCCCATTCCTTGACAAACTGAATTGAAACATCTGCGTTTATTTATATGATGGTTCGTTTTAACGCCTGGATTGATGTCAGGGGCTGGGCGTTTGGCACACCACTAGTCCCAACCTGGGCATATTTTTCCCAAATCCAGTGTTGGTCCAGGGTGTGCTTTAGGTCAGGAAGGGCCTGAAGCTTCACCCTCTGGGCCTCCTGGCGCCCAGCCTTATCTTTGGGGTTGGTCCCCATTATTATGTCATGTGCACATGACATGAACTAGTTGAGGCTTTTCACGTGTCTCATACTAATGCTCCACATCCCACCATAAAAGTTGCATCTTTAATGGTGATCAAGCTGCTCAAGGCTCACAAAAATGTATCTCTCCCACAGTTTCCCAGTAGTGGTGCACCTCCTCTGGAAAAAGGAAAGGGTAATGTAAGTCCAGAGGAACATTCCCTCTGCATGGACTTGGAAGTTTTCCCATTTCCTAATAAAAGGGTCTGAAGAGGGCGGCTGTACCCCTCATCACTCAGGGTGACCTCGCCTATGTGATAGACAAGTGCTGGGTAACAGTGCTCCCTCTGAAGATTCCTCCACCAGTTTCTGTGCTTGCCTCCGCCAAATTAGTTTGCCAAATTGAGGAAACCTGTGCAGGAATCATCAGTAACCATAATCCCCCTAAGATAGATGGACTTTATAAAACTGATGGCAGAAAATCTTCAAAATCAAAGCCAAAATGTCCAAAATCTATGGGAATAAAGCTTGACAGTTAGTAAAAAATAGTTGAATGGGGACAAATAATGAATTCTCAGTCAAAATTGCTAATGGCATAGAGTCATTGAGCAGTACAATTGCCAGTGTCAAAATCCCCTCAAAATTGTCAGGGACAAACACCAATGGGAAGCTATCTTTATTGGGGACTGTTGCTTATAGTTTAAAGCTCCCATTTCAAAATCAGGATTGGCAATCAAGGGTATCCATTGAGATGAATGAACGCTCCAGCAACTGGGAACAGATGGGTTGGCCATCCAGAACCTGTTTCTGACCTGTTGGGACTGTACCTATGTGGGGTGGCTTTGGGTAATCTCTGTTGCCCGTTGGGCCAAACGTCATCACACTAACTGCCATAAATGCAGTTAAGCCTTGGGTTAGGCATTTGCAGATGAAATGATAGAAACTCAGCCTGCTGCCAATTCCTTTGATGTCAGTTCATATTAGAATCATTTTTCTCCTCCCTTGAAAATTAGTCAGGTTAGGTCGAAATTTGAGGGCTCCAATCTTATGCTTTGACAAGCTGACTCAAATCAAACATTATTTAATCAGTTGCATTTCACTGAGGGAATTTTTGGTCGATTTCTTTATTTTACTTTTTAATAGAAAAAATCCCTCTACCCTATTTCAGTTTTTATCATGTGCAAATATAAACTACCCTTCCCATATATTTCAACAACCCATGGGGCCTGTGGCCATGTTTACCTGGTTCATTGCTAGGTTCTTATACATTACAATAGCTTATGGGCGCTCAGTGGTTTAATTCTTTCCTGGTTTCATAACAGTTGCACAAGAAGCATTGCCACTGGCATCCAGGCTTGAAGTTTGGGTACTTCAGCACTTAAACTGCCAGGTTGGTCTTAAAAAACTTTCTGTATTCCTGACAGCTATTGGAAGATTAAGCTTATACCAGAGGATTAGGAGAAATGTACCCTCATAGCAAGTATGGGGTTGTTCAAACCCACAAGAATTTCCCAAAGGCTATGCAACGCCTCAGCCACAATCCAAAAGGAAATGGATAGCCTCGTTAGGGGACAAGAAAATGCCATGTTTGTTAGTTTACCTTGATGAATTGCCATTGTTCTCCCAGACCTTTGACCAACATCATGCTTACTTGAAGGAAATGTTTCAACGCCTCCACTCCAATTCATTGAAGCTAAAATTGACCTTATGCTGGTTCTTACAAATAATATAAAACTAATCAGGCATAAGGCTATAGGAAGGAATATCACCTTTGTCAGACAAAGTGGTTGCAATTGAGAGGATGACTTAATTCTCCAGTTTTATGCAATATCCAGGTGTTCCTCTTGATAGTTAATTATTATCAACAGTTTATACCCCAATTTGCCAAGCTTACTGAATCCCTGACTTATCTGCTCCACAAGGAGGTTATGTTACATTTAGAGGAGAGGCAAAAGCAGGCTTTTGATGTTTTAAGAAAAGAACTCAAGAGTTCCCTTATTAGTCCATTCTGTGTTTGACAAATCGTTCATCATATTTTCTTATGCTAATGAAATAGATGTTGTAGCCATCCTGGCGTAACTTGATGAAAATCAAGTTGATCATCCTTTAACATACTTTATCAAAACCCTAACTTGAGTAAAGAAATTATAGCATTATGAGCATGAAAGCTTAGCTGTTCTACTTGCCATCAGGCATTTTCATACTTTCTTATATGAAAATCATTTTTAGTGGTTACAGATCATGCCTCTCTAGAATGACTACAACAGATGAAGGACCCAGATGGATGACTGTCTGGTGGGCACTCAAACTCCAAAGATATGTTTTTATTGTCCATCACACTGGAATGATACTCCAAAATGCTGACAGACTGTCCCAATTGCCTGTATTGATTCTCTAAGCCTCTGAAGAGGGTTGAATTTTTGACCTTATTGGGAAACCTAAGAAATGAAGTCAAGAAACTCCTGAAGTTCAGAAGTGGCAAAAAAAGGACTGAGCGGACCTTAGTTGAAGGTGGGTTGTTATACAAGCAGGTTGGTGCCCCTTGGTTACCTTGTGTCTGGCCATCGGCCAGGATGCAGACCACTTTTAAGGGCCATTTGATGGTAGGACATGGTGCTATCAGGAAAACTTATCAATGGTTTCAAGAGCACTGTTATTTGGAGGTGATGATTGAGATGATTCAAGATGTCATTAACTCATGTATCAAATGTGCTAGTCAGAAACCTCCAAATCTGCCATATCAACATCAGGCTATGGGTCCTATTTTTCCGTTTACTACTGTCAGCATTGACAATGTAATTTCTACATATGGAAATATATGGTTACCAATAAATTATACTGGCGGTTGACAATTTTACCAAATGGGTTGAAGCCATCTCCATTAGCTGACCCGCTTCTAAATCAACCACTTCCTTTTCATTTAAACAAGTTTTTACATTTCATGGTATCCTGAAGACACTACTATCGGACAATGGAACCAATTTCCTATCCTAAGTAATTGTTGACCTTAATACCATGATGGGCACTTACCCCTCCTTTGATTCTCCTTATCACCCCACTACCAGTGGAACAGCAGAATGAGTGAATGGAACTCTCATTGCCATCCTCCACAAAATGGCTCACTCTGACCCAGGCTGGTGGAATGAATACCTCCCAGCGGCCCTCCTGGCATATCTTGTGTGTTATTATCAGAACATCTAGATGTCTCTATCTCTAACTCTAATTGGGTGAGAGCAAGGCTTGCCCTCAAGTGTCTAACCTATATTGGAGACCTTCACTCCAGAAATAACTGAGCTAGCAATGTAAAAGCTGGCTTATAAACTATCTGAATGCAAGCCTTAGCTTCCAAGTCTATGGGGACTATCACAAACAAGAGGAGGATCTGCAACGCTCAAAAACCGATTTTTCTGAGTTCCAGCTTTGAGATCTGGTGCTTTTATATTACCACCAACCAGGAGGCCAGGTTTACAAATTTGATATGCTATGTTTAGGACCATATCAAGTAATCTATCATCAAGTACTGGAGTAATCAATCACCTCTGCTCAATCAGAATCTGTGGTAAATTGAGCCCATGCTACATTTCTCTGCAACTATGTCCCTCCTCAACAAGATCTTGAGGGGGGCATTGTCAGTAGTGATAAGATTTGGGCTAGCTTGGATGAAGTCCAAATGATAAAATAAAATACAATCTGCTCAATTGAGTACCATCGATGCAAAAGCACCTAAAATTGGCACAAGCAATGAATCTTAATACAGGCTATCAATGGCTTGAACTCCTCCAAAATTTTCTAAGGTAGTTTCTAAAATCTTGCTAATCAGCAGATGCCTAAATCTGCCAAACTAATTGAGAATGGTTGTACCCATCTGAATCCTTTGTATATCATCAGTCTGTTCTAGAAATCACCATGTTCTATGTTCCCAAAACTCAACTATATATTATAAAAACTCAAATTCTAAAAATAAAGGCATTCTATTTTTTGTTCTAAACTTTTGCCTAATTAAACTAAGTATTTTGCCAGCTAAAACTAACAGAGACTTGCCTTGGTAACGGTTATTCTGCCAAGTGATTGCTGTCATGTGCACATGATATAATAGTGAGGACCAACCCCAAAGATAAGGCTGAGCGCCAGGAGGCCCAGAGGGTGAAGCTACAGGCCCTTCCTGACCTGAGGCACACCCTAGACCAACGCTGGGTTCAAGAAAAATATGTCTAGGTTGGGACTAGTGGTGTGTCAAATGCCCAGCCCCTCACAATGGCCCAGGCATTAAAACGGACGGTGGACTGAGTTAATGTGGATGGTTCCATTTGGTTTGTCAAGGAACGGGGTTTCAAAACCTGTTCCACTTATGAAACAACACATTTGGATCGAATCCAACTTCAATCAATCAAACAAGTGAAGTTGGTTTCAGCTTATTTAACCAATTCAGATGGAAGTGTGGCCCTATTGGTGGGTCAGAGCTTGGGTCCACTGCTGCAAACCCCATATTCCCCATCAACGATTAAATGTGTTTTCCCTGACCAACATTCCTTGTTGATCAACTTCACAAATAAACCCTTTTCCATTTTATGTTTTACTTTAATGATATTCTGAACGCTCCTGTGCACAAACCTCTTCAAGAAGGTCTCACACTCCATTAACCTTGCCATCACAAATACTATGAAGCTTTCCCCCATGCACTGTTGGTTTGCCCAGGTTCCCTCCAACCTGGGTCGCTTATCCCCTTTCATTTTGTGCACCACATCATGTTTGGTGTTTTTTAATTATATAATTCGCATTTTTATGCCTAAGTTGTTATTGCTACAGCACCCTCTGCTGGGCTCTAATCAATTTGGCACTAACGGCTAGTTCTCTGGCATTGGCCTGGTGCACTGTGCACTGCCACGCTGGGAACAAAAGAGTTATAGACACTCTCCTTACATTAGTTGACCAACCTTTTTTTATGTGCACAAATTTTTTCTGTGTGGAACTTTTATGAAGTGGAAACAGTGGCCATCAGCTGTGGGCTCCAGTTGTCATTAGCCGCACTGCTGTTTCCTCTTTTTCCCAAAGGTTGGAGCAACTTGGCGTCATTATGGTTGCCTCCAACTGAAAAGTATCCACCCTTTGTGTTCATACCTGGTGGATTTGGACGCTTTGAGGTCCGATAGTCATGATCCCTGACTTTCTGCTGAAATGATCAATTTTTATTCCAAGAAACAAGTTTTCCTTCTATAGCGTGTTCAGATGATGCCAGCAAAATTGGCGCAGATGGGCCTGGGGGGTGTTGGCCTTGGATAACGTCAGGCATTCCATTGAGGGTAAAGGAATAGGGTCATTCACATTTAAAAACACTTTTTATAACAAAAACCTGATATATACCTCTGAACCATTTTGGCTCTCTCATAGCTCATATTTGGAACCTATTCCTGTGTTTTGAATCACCCCAGATAATCCCCGTTTGACCTCTTCCATGATTTGCAGAACTCAGGAGGTTGAAAAAAAGCTGCACCTACAATATGAAAATGTTTATGCACCTGCAGAAGGCATGGAGGGGTATATGGCCTCAGTAGTAAGAGTGGCCAACTATCCCTCCCCCTTCTATGATTCTCAAACCTACCCTTATAGTTTTCTCAAGCCAGATGCACTCTTAGGTGAGGTGGGAGAATTTTCTGCGTTAAATAAATCCCACTATGGATACTTCCTCTTGACTGCTACTCTTACATCCTCTTTGGGGAAGTTCATCACAACCATTTTAGTGGATACCGGTGCCTCTAACAATTTTATTGACCATGACCTTGCTGACTACCTTGAGTTAAGTTACTCCCCAGGTGGTCTAGTTAGAGGTGGGGCTTCTCAAGGTATCCCTATAATGAGCTTTATGGGGTTAGTGGACTACCAGGTGGGCGCCTATATTTTGTCTGACCATTTTCAAGCTATCAAGCACCTCTTGTTCCCCATTATTTTGGGGGTTGAGTGGTGGAAAAAGTTTGACGTCAGGACGAATTTGAAAGAAAACACTCTATCCTTGTCTTTGGTAAATGGTCACCAGTTGATTGTTCCTTTGTCGGAGGATAAAGCCCAGGGCACATTACCCCATTGGCCCAATGTTCCCATTCCTTATCTTGCTCCTTTGCTGAAGCCCTCCGTGGGACTTTCATTACCTTCCTGTTTGGAGGGTTTGGAATCCTCCTTTAATGCAGCATCCCCAATGCACTCCCTGAGCACTCCAAGTCTGATTGTGACTTCAAGCTTACAGTGGATCTGGTGCGTATATCTTCCCCCATTTACCCATTGACTGTCCAGGAGGAAGAGGCGTTGGATGTGTGGGTGAAGGAACAGTTGGCCAAAGGTGCGATTTTTCAGCGTACTTCCCCTGTGTGCTCCCCCTTCTCTTTATGGAAAAGCCTGATGGTACTTTACACCCATATGTGGATTATGGGAACTTTAACAATGTCACTGTACCAGACCTCCATTCCATTCCTTTGGATTCACAGATTGCACGCTATGTGGAGAAGGCGAAGGTCTTCTCCAAGCTGGATTGCCACAATGCGTTCAATCAGATCTGGATTAAAAAGGGACAAGAGTGGTTGACCACATTCCATACCAGAAATGGGATCTTTCAGTTTTGGGTCATGCCCTTTGGGCTTAAGAATGCTCCTGCTATCTTTCAACGCTGCATTGATGCAGCGTTGGGGGACCTGTTAGGGGTATGCGCGGTTTCCTACATGGATAATATCCTGGTGTTTTCCCTGGATTAGGAGTCCCATGCAGTCCCTTTTTGACTAGTGGTGGAGCGGTTAAAGGTAGCAAGCCTTACGTTGAAAATGACAAAGTGTGAGTTCTTCAAGTCCCAGGTCACATTTCTGGGCAACATCATGTTTGACCAGGGACACATGATAACTCCAGACAAAGAGAAGGCGATTTGTGTGTGGCCTATCCCCACCTTGGTTAAGGAATTGAGGAGCTTTTTGGGAATGTGAACGTTCCTCAAGAAGTTCACTCCCAATCTGTCTGAGGTGGCGGCTCCCCTATACAAGGCTAGCGGTGCCAAGGTGCTTCAGTGGTCTCCCATTTTGGAAGACGCTTTCCAAGAAGTGAAGCGCACCCTGTTATAAATGACCGTTCTTTGCCATGTCGACCCTTCAAAGGAGCTCATTATGTCTACTGATGCCTCCAACTTCGCCATAGCGGCTGCCTTGTTATAAGTAGGCGAAGATGTGATAAAGCATCCGGTGGGATATTTTTCTAGGAAAATGTCTTTGCCAGAGTTGAATTACGCCATTTATGACAAGGAGTTACTAGCAGTGGTGGAGGCGCTGACTTATTGCATCACCACTTGCATGGCTCTACCCAACCATTCCAGGTAAATATGGACCACCGTGCCTTGCTGTACTACCATGATCCTCATGTCCTAACCCAACGGCAGACCTGTTGCCATGAGACCCTTGCCAAATTTGCATTCACATATGAGTTCACCAAGGGCAAGGATAATGGTTTGGCGGATGCTTTGATATGCAACCCTGCTTTAGCACCTGATCCCAATGAGGTAGATATTCACAACACACAGGTGATAATTTCTCCAGGTAAACTTCTTCCTCCACAACCCTCTTCCCTGGCCAACGGGCCAGCGCTTGCACCTCTGGAAAACGCGGAAGAATATAGAATGTTTAGGAAGGTAGTCCTTTCTCAGCTGCTGGCAGAAGAATATACTACGTTACTTGCTAAGTGCGAGTTGAATCAAGAGGATCTCACCAGTGGCTATCATGTAAAGGATGAGATGGTGTGGTTTCAGGAGCGCCTATGGGTTCATGCTGGACCACTTTGCTTGGAAATCATCTGGGACCATCATGATGGACTTAACATTGGTCATCCTGGTAAAGCAAAGACATTAGAGTTAATCTGGCGCACATACAATTGGAAGGGCTTGCCTGCTCAGGTGGGGCGGTACTGTAAGGAATGTCTAGTCTGCAACCAAATGAAGCCAAATCGTCAACCTTTAGTGGGGTTGTTGGTACCTGTCCAGAAAGTTGAAGGGCCCTGGACTTCCCTATCAGTGGATTTTATTGTAGAACTATCTGTCTCAGATGGTTACAATGCCATCATGGTGGTGGTGGAATGGTTTACAAAGTTCTCCCACTTCATTCCTTGAAGAACTACAATAACAGCGGCTGTGATGGCCAGGCTTTTCGTCATGCATGTGTTTGCGTGCCATGGAGTTCCCCAAGAGATTATTAGTGACCGGGGACCCCAGTTTACCCCTGTCTTTTGGGAAGAGTTGTGTAAGACTCTCCAGATTTGCCCTTGCCATTCAACTGCCTATCATCCCCAATCAGATGGGCAGACTGAACGAGTGAACCAGTGCTTAGAGCAGTTCCTGCGGTGTTACACCGCCGCAGATCATTCATATTGGGCTTCTCACCTTTTCCATGGCCCAGATTAGCTACAACAATACTTTTCACTCCTTGATTGGTTGTTCCCCATTTTTCGCCAGCCATGGCTTTAACCCCGCCTTTAACATGGAGCCCAGCTGTGGGTCTAAGAGTTGAAGCGGTGGTTTTTTCCAAGACAATCAAGAAGGTCCACTAGGGGGTTTTCACAAGCTTGGACACGGCAATGCAGGTGTATAAGAAGAACGCTGATGGGAAGTGCCAAGTGGGTCCTGCGTACAAGGAAGGGGATTTTGTGATGTTTGATGCCTGTAACATCTCTATCAATCAGCCATGCAAGAAGCTGGGGACAAAGAGGATTGGCCCCTACCACGTAGTTAGAAAGGTGGGACATGCCTCATACCAGCTAGATCTCCCCCTTCATTCCAGAGCTTCTCTGTGTTTTATGAGAGCAAACTGACGTTGTTTGAGGGCCCCCACCAGAGACTCCTGAGGCCTATCTTGTGGATGGGGCGCCAGAGTGGGAGGTGGAAGAAATAGTTGCCTCTCGCCACATTAAAAGAAGACTTGAGTATCTGATATCCTGGAAGGGCTTTGATGCTGCAGAAAACAGTTGGGTTCCAGTGCACGACTGTGTGCATGCCCAAGATCTGATTGACGCCTTCCACCAGCGTTTCCCCCAGGCTGCTGGATCCCAACCTAAACTGACCGTTACCTCCATAAAGTTGGCCCCTGCCCACAAGAACTTTTCCCTTGTGCAAGCCCCTAGAGGGGGGTTGAGCCCCATTGGGAGGAGAGGGTAATGTCATGTGCACATGACATAATAGTGGGGACCAACCCCAAAGATAAGGCTGAGTGCCAGGAGGCCCAGAGGGTGAAGCTACAGGCCCTTTCTGACCTGAGGCACACCCTAGACCAACGCTGGGTTCAGGCAAAATATGCCCAGGTTGGGACTAGTGGTGTGTCAAATGCTCACCCAACACAATGGCCCAGGCATTAAAACGGACGGTGTACCAAGTTAATGCAGATGGTTTTGTTTGGTTCATCGAAGAACAGGGTTTTGAAACCCATTTCACTTATGAAACAACACGTTTGGGTCAAATCCAACTTCAATTGATCACTCAAGTGAAGTCAGTTTTGGCTTATTTAACCAATTTAGATGGAAGTGTGGCCCTATTGTTGGGTCAGAGCTTGGGTCCACTGCCACAAACCCCATATTCCCCGTTGACACTTAAATGTGTTTTCCCCAGCCAACATTCCTTGTTGATCAACTTCACAAATAAACCCTTTTCTATTTTATGTTTTACTTTTATGATATTCCAAATGCTCCTGTGCACAAACCTCTTTAAGGAGGTCTTGCGATCCATTAACCTTGCCATCACAAATGCTATGAGCTTTCCCCCATGCACTGTTGGTTTGCCCAGGTTCCCTCCAACCTGGGTCGCTTATCCCCTTTCACTTTGTGCACTACATTACATTTGGTGTTGATTTTATTATAAAATTCGAATTTTTATGCCTAAGTTGTTATTGCTACAGCACCCTCTGCTGGGCTCTAATCACTTTGCACTAATGGCTAGTTCCCTGGCGTTGGCCTGGTGCACCGTGCACTGCCACGCTGGGGACAGGAGAGTTATAGACACTCTCCTTACAGCTAAGTGATTGCCCTAGAGACAAAAGTCTACTAGGAGACTCTGCTGGGGCTATTAGCAACTAATAATTGCATACCCTCAAGTAACACAACTCTTGAAATTTAACAAAAAAAAACTCAACAAATTGTGAAATTAATTAATATTTGTTAATCTAAACAACTCTGTGTTTATTAAAAACAAGGGGTTTATTTAAAATTTTTTGCTCACCTCTTTCATATTAAACCAAGTAAGGACAGCATTATTTGCTGATGAAATTAACCCTAAGAAGTCTCTTAAATGATGAACACCTCATTTGCCTAGTCAGTTTCTGAATAAAATTAGATTATGACACCTTCTGGGTTAGATTCAAAATAGAGTTTCCCAACGCCTTTATATAACCCTAGCATATTAACCTCTACAAAATAGCAACATTCTTAAATAATGAGACTATTTGCCTATTAATAGTAGGTCAAGTCACTTAGGCTTAACTGCAGGTTAGTGTCATAAAAAAGATGATTGCAGCTTTAATAACTCTAATAATACCCTTAGCAATTGGTAAAAAGCATCAATTGATCTGCATAGGAAAGTTTTATTTGTTGATAATTACACTAACAATTGAACTACTCACAAACATTGTAGGAGCATTCCCAATGAAACAATAATCATTGCTATAAAACTGTATCTCAAAACATATTGATGTTATACAGGTAAACAAACCAAACAATAATTATCAAACAGTGATAACTCTAACATCCACTATAGGTTACTTATCACAAAGTGAAATACAGTGGATCAGACAGATGTGTACTCATAATCTATTAGAGCTAGATAATGTGGGCATTCCAAAATTCCAACACATCACCCAGCTTGACCAGATTATCCAGCAAAGTTGAAATTTTTGGAGGCATGTCACTTGGTCCACGGCGTGAGTTAGTCAATATGGTAAATTGTTTTCATCAAAGCTATATCTTTCTCCTTTTTTAATGCATCTTTCCATGGACATTCTTGGCAGTTCTATCATGATCCTCTTCTCCTTCTCAAGCTCAAGCTCAATGCAACCTCACACAAGTGTGGTTCCATGGCTACATGCTGTATCAGAAATACTTGGTTGATCTTTATGATAATAATTTTATAAACACTTTCCCCCAGGTTGTGGTTCTCATGGCTTAACAAGTGTGAATCTTAAATTCTTTCTTCATGATATATGATAATATCAACAGCAGATCCAGTTTCAAAAAATATGGTCCTGACAAACATTTTCCACTCCCTTAGTCTTCACTACTATCCTCACTACCATAGTAGTTCATCCCCCTCCCCATAAACAAAAAAAGGGAATACCAGCTATAAACTCTTTAAACTACTACTTGCTGTAGCTCTTAAGTTTACTGCAAAGATTCTTATGTGCAATGTAATAATACTGTTGATATGGTTGATAATAAATAATTAGGTTGGCAATAGTATGAAGACTATCACCTTTGCTGAATCTTCATGATCAATATGGAGTGTTGTCACCAACGCTAGACTGGTGCTACACACTCTTCTAATCCTTAAAGATATTGTTGAATTGAGGGAACTCTTCCCTTTTTAGTATCATTCTACTGAAACTTGATATTGGAAATTAAACTATAACTAGGTTAGAGGTTCTCAGTTATTCTCTTCATGCTGGAGCCCTTAGAGATCTTAACAGTAATATATAGACAAAGGATATCTGATCCTTTGTGAAGCTACTTTCAAGAGTTAAAAATACAACTGTAAAACAGGCTAAATATTAAAGTATTTTTATTCTGAAGTAGCGGAGTTACCCATGTTTCGCTATGGTATCTATAGAATTTCAGACATTCAAATTTATTAACTTAAATTTTATTCTATATTTAAACAATAACCACTCAACCAACTCTGATTGCTCAATCGAATCAACAAAACCCACCAACCACTCAGCTAAACCTAACTGAAATTATTAAATCAAATTAATAACTAATCACCCCTCAAAACTAAACTGTGTCCTATTGATTCGAACAAAAGCCATCAACCACTCGGCCAAACAAAAACTTATCGAATCAATCAAATAACACCAACCTGCTACCCGAAACATCTCTTTATACTTAAATCATTGAGCAAGTGACATCTTCCAAACTACTAAATCAACTTTACTTAACTTGCCAAAAGTATTTTATTAATTAAGTGAACCAAATTAGGCAGGTTTTTAAAATATATAAACCTAACATCCAGATACCCGTGCTTCACTACAGTATTTAAAGTTTATCAGATGATAAGCTCACATTGTAGTCTATAGGCTGTGTCAGCACTAATCTCGAGCCACTCAGACTAACAGCTCCACTGTTGCTCTCGTGGCTGGTGAGTTGATTATCCTAACTACTTAATCTACTTAAACTCTAATACTGATTTTTGTTGAGTTTCAGGTGAGCAAATTGGTGAATTATTCAACAATATTTGTCAATCTTCACCCACTCGCCCAAATAGATTGAACCCATCAGGCTCGATAATTTCAGATTCGATAATATTCGCCAATTCTCACCCACTCACCCAAATAGATTGACCCTATCAGACTCGAAGGTTTCAGATGTCAGTCGGTAAGTCAGTCAGAGAATGAAATTTTTTTAAGTAGATAAGTGTAACCCTTATGTTCTCGACGGTAAGCTATATTGTTACGGCTGAGCAATTTGGTATTCGTTTGATTTGATATTTTAAAAGGCTTTGTTAAGTGGTTAGTGGTCATTTGGCTAATTACCAAGTTAATCTAAATCAACTTTAAATCAAAAACCCAATTGATTTTACAAATGTCTCCTCAAGCATAATCGGCTCAGCTTTTGGCTCTAAAATTTAAATTTTATAAAGGTCGGTTGTTCAAGTCCTGGCACAATCGCTTTTATTTAATTACTTTTTATCATTTAAACTATTTATATAGTTAAAACTGATTTTGCAAGTGTAAGTAAGCTAAAAAATGATGAGCCTACGTAGTTATCAAATTTAAATAAAATTATTGTGTATCTGCATTTACTTTGGTTTTTCTTTAGACAATAGTACTAAAAAAAAAAGATGGTAAGTTCTGCATTTTTGAGTATTCAATCGAGTTCAATTTAAGTGCTTATATTGGGATATGTTAAGGGAGGATACCCCAGTGGTAGAGTATGGACCCTCTACCACTGCCTCCCGAGTTCGATCCCGGTAATGGAGTTTGGGTAGGGGACGATTTTGACTGTGTTGGTTTTGCACACCAATGCCCTGAACTGAGATAGCGAATAGCAAAGGCGGTCCATGGAGTTCTTGGCCTATCATACGCCACGCATGGAGGTTTTCCGGGTTTTATCCTCCTTTCCTATTTTCTTCACTTCCTAATCGGTGCGGTATTGTCCCCAGGTCAGCCCACCTCGAATAAAATATAAAAAATATATTGGGATATGTTAGCTTATATATATTATATACTTTGAATTTATTTGATGTGGGCTGACCTGGGGATGTTAACACACCAATTAATGGGGAATCGAATTAATGGAAGAGGGTAAACCCTGGAAAACCTCCATGCGCAGCGCTCTGATAGGCCAGGAGCTCCATGAACCGTCTTGCTATTCGCTATCTCAGTTTGGGGTACTGGTACACAATGTCAACACAGATATAATTGTCCCCTACTCAAAAGGATATGTTAGTTTAACTATTTATCATCCATTCATTTTTAAAAATAACTACTTTGTTTTGGTATTTCTTGTTATGATTTTAAAATACCTTTTAAGTTGTTCCCCTAATTTATAAAATATCTGTGCCAAGTTAGGTTGAATTTGGTTCAGTAGTTTAAAAGATGATATGTCACATGTATACACATAATATTTTTTAAATATAGAGATGTTTTGGTTAGCAGTTTGGTGGTATTTGATTGATCCAATAGGTCTACTTTTAATTGGCTGAGTGGTCAGTACTTTTTGGTCAATTTGATAGATCCAATAATTTTAGGTAAGTGGTTGGTAGTAAATTATTGATTTAATATTTAAATTGGATTTAGCCAAGTGTTGGTGAATTTTGGTTGAATTGATAAAGCTTAATTTTATTTGGCTGAGGTTTTGGTGAAATTTGGTTGTTTCTTACATTCGATTGGTTTTAGCCAAGTGGTTGATGGGTTTTGGTTGATCTAATAGGTTATTTAGCTTTGTCAAGTAGCTTGATGGTATTGAGTAATTCGATAAATTCATTTGGGTTTGGCTAAGTGATTAGTGGTTTTTGATTGATTTGATAGGTTCAACTGTATTGGGTAAGCGGTTGGTGATTAATCAGTTTGATATGTTCAATGGTAGTGAGTAAGCGATTTCGTGTTATCTATAATATAGAACCTAAATTAATCAGTTCAAATCGGCTGATAATAAATAAACCCGAGCAACACCGGGTAACTCCGCTAGTAACTAAATAATAATTTGACACCGGTGACCAATGCCGAGGATGTCGAAACCTATCGGGTCGTGGCGGAATCCCATCTCGGCGCTCGCAACCCAATCAATTAACCCTTTTCGGAACTCTCCGGCGAATTATGCAAGGATGATCTCACTCCCCTTTATATAATAGTTTTATTTATCTCGATCGCTGTCGGCAATCAATGCCGAGACTTTCCTATCCCAAATCGTCCCTACCCGACCCGATTCTAGCCTCGAGGCCCCATAAATACCAGGAGGCATTATTTGAATAAAATACCGTTTCTCGCAATCTCTTTTCCTAATTTAGCTATACTTAAGGCCTTGAAGGCCTATTAACTCGCTGGAGGCTTTGGGGCCCTGATTTAATAGGGGCCGGGTTGGAGTTGCTCCCCCATGTCCCGACATTAATTAATAAATGTATCACAATATCAATTAACATGAGAGAGCACCTTAATTAGGATAGTGACCTGCTTAGGTAGTGGGACCTTTACCTATTAGCAAGGTCACATTACCTTAAGAGGTTAACCTGCAAGTTGCTATTAGAAGCATTGCTTATTGCTGGCACTTCAACAATTAACATAAATCCCTCAGTCAATCGGCAACAAACCCTAATCAACTCCTACAAAATAATTAAATTATCAATATTAAATTGGTAACATAATTACTAATTTATTGTCTGGGATGAGCCCCAATGAAACTTAAGCAGTCCAGCAGATTGGCCACGGCAGATTGACCCTTACAGATTACTTAATATTCATTAAGGCTATTTTGTTGACCAATAGTTATCAACTGAAATAATAACACCCATATCCACTAGTGGGACTCAACCCTAGTGAATAAGCAGATATATAATATAATCAATCAAGCTGGTTGATAGGCAAAAATCCACCATCCAATTTACACAATTGCAGCAGAATAAAACTGATACTATGCTTATATATATATCTCCAAATCTTTTTCTCTGAGGATGTCTCCTTATAAATATTTTTTCCTATATACTTTTTATCTTTTTGTATATCTTTTTTCCATATTTCATTATATTAATTTGTTTTTTTATCTTTTTTAACTTAGGTCAAATACTTTAAATATTTACTATGGACACTATTCACTATATGATTATCATCAATGTTTTTATATATGCATCATTCACCAACATCATTAATTTTTAATGGACCCAACCATAAGGTGTCCAATTTGTTTCTTCTTCCAGATCAATGGGTATCACAATAGGCTACCCTATCACCAATTTTGTATTACTTGAAGCTAGTCAGTTAAGTTCATCTTATTTTTTTGCCATAATCCTTTTCTTCAACATCAATTTATAAGCTTGAAATTGTAATTTTTATCATAATGTTCTCTAATTAGGTTAAATATTGTTTTGGAATTATCCTCAGGATGATTCTACTGCCAAATATATAAATTAGCAGTAATGAAGCTCTTTGCCTATATATAAAGTTAAATGGCATATTTTCAGCTACCTTATGGTGAATGATATTATATGCAAAGTTAATTGATCTTAAATAGGATCACCAAGTGGATGTTTCCCAATAACAATTTTATTAGTGTTTTGACTAGGGTACCATTGACTCTTTCCAACATCCCATTTGTTTCTGGTCAATATAGAAAGGCCAAAAAGTCCTCTAATCCACATTAATCTGTTAATCTCTTGGAATCACATAGGGGGTAATATTGATTTCATTATCACTGAATAACACTTGTGTACATCTATTATGCTATACTAAATAGTCCATGATAAATCTTGCAGTGCTTGTTGCATCTACCCAGCTCAAGGCTTTGATCTTGACCATCTATTCAGATGGTCTATTGCATTATTTATGTACTTTACTCCCCAGTACATACACTCAGTAGCCCCATCACATTAGTTGATACCATTTGCCATGAAAAACCAGGGCGCACTGGCAAATATCCAGCCACATTCTTGTGAGGCTTGTAGTTGAAATTTCATGCAATGAATTAAATAATCCATTATGTTGTAGCTTAATACTTTTTAGTAATGTTACTAAAGAAGGTGATCCAGCGTTTTTCTCAGGACACCAGCCTTATTGTAACAATTGAATTCATCTCAATTGCTAAAATTTAACTCAGGTTTATATTGTCTAAATTTGAATTGAATTGTTTTAAAAAGATTTTTGATTTGGTCAGTTTTGGGTGCTGGGTTATGCCTTGCCCAAATTGTAGATTAGGCCCATATGAGCCTAATCGATGATTTGGGTGAGGCCCCAAAGGGCAGTCATTAAAAGACATGCCTGCCAATTCTGAGGCTTACTTCAGAATTTTGCCCCTAGCTTTCCCCACTGGGGAGCATTGTTGGTTGCTCCCCAGATAAGCTCTTTTTGGAAGGTCTCTTTTTATCACCTGAATAAAAATAAAGGTCGTTTTGGGGTTTACATACCTTGCTTACCTGTTGGTCTTTTTTGGGTATCCAGTTTAGAGGAGTTTTTGCATAGTTAGTCAGACCAATCATAAAAAAATTGCATAACTAACTCAATGCAGAAATAATCTGCTGCTGTCAGTGCACCAAATCTCTCCTTACTCAAAGTTAGTCTGCTTTGATGCTGTCAGTGCACCAAAGCATCATTTATTTTATAGCAGTTGGAACTGGGACTTTCTGACTATTATACTAATGACCTTGTTAGCAGCTTGAATAATTGTGAAACATTCAGATAGGTAGAAATAATATCTCCTCCCATCAATAAGTATGTGAAATTTCCTGTTACATATTTATATATTATCCATGGCTTCCTTCAACTCATTCTGGTCTACTGAGTTCATCCTCAACATTTCCTCTGATTGTTTATTGAAATAGTTCATCTGCGTGGTGATACACAACTTTAATGACAGGTAAACTTGTAATCTATTAGCATTATAATAGGCTTCTCCTGCCCTATGTACAATTTTGAAATCATAAGCTTGTAAGCAAAAAGTCTTCAAGCTAATTTCCCATCTGGTTCTTTAAGATTATGCAGCCAGCGTAGAGAAAAATGATCAGTCACAACCTTTAAGTGCGTTTTGGTAACATACAAATGAAATTGTTTACAGGCATATACCACTGAATGGAATTCACACTCTGTCATGGTGTAGTATCTTTTTGCTGGCGTAAATGCCAGACTCACATAAGCTACAGAATGTTCATTGTCATAATCATCTACTTGACCTAAAATGGATCCAATTTCTATTAGTGATGCATCCATATAAATTAATGTATTGCATTAAAATCTGGATGCTTTAAAATTATACTAGTCATCATATACTTTCAGAGACCTTCAAATGAATCTTGGGCCTCTTAATTACATATAAATTACTTTTCTCAGATCCTTCAATAGATAGAGTAATGGTTCAGCAATTCTAGAAAATTCTTAGATGAATTAGCAATAATAGCAGACCATACCAAAAACTTGTATATCCCATGCACTTTCAGGGTTGACATCCATTCAATAGCCACTTTTTCTTTGGTGAGATTGCAATTGCCAAAGTTTATCACCAACTTCAAGTATATAAGCTTTTTAAATAAAAATGGCATTTTCTTGGCTTATTATCAACTTTGATGCAACTAGGAGCGTGAACACTTCCTCCAAATGTTAATGTTGCTCAGTAAACATATGATTAAAAACGCTTATATCATCCAGATCTACTAAAATTCCAAACAACCTCAAATTGCTTAAGATTTAATTCATTGCCCATTGAAGGTAGCTGTTGCATTACATAATTTTTGTATCGTTCTAGTTGGCTAGTATAGACCTTAAGCAATGATCAATGCACATTTCTCCTGATCTTCTTTTGTCAAGTCTATATTATAATACCACATAATCAAATCCATGGCCAAAAAAGAATTTTTCTTTCCCTAGAAAGTTTGAGCACATCATATATTCTTAGTAGTGGAATTAGATCCTTCTTGGTGATTTTGTTTAATTAGGTGGTAATTATAACCATTTGATTTGATATGTCTTTTTCTTTACTATAAGGATCAGACTAGCTCATGAACTCAAAGAAGGCACAAGGAGCTCAAGATCAATCAGTTTACTGATTTTCTCATTAGCTACTGACTCAGCAGGCTTAGCTAATTGGATGGATCACATCCATAGTTGTAGAGATTTCCTAATAACAACCATATGGATCACATTTCTTTGGCATTCCAGGTCATGATCATCCTGAGCAAATATCGCCCAATATTTTTTGAACAATTTATGTACTTCCTCCTGATGACTTCCAAAACCCAAAAAAGCTACTCTTTACCCACTAGTACATGGATAGTTTCATAAACTTTTGTCAATATTTACATCTCAGCTAACATGCCAAAATCATAGAGCTTTCTAATTTTGTTAGTCAGGATAAATAAGTGAACAATATAATTCAAATTTTGCCACCTACATTGGGCTTTCACTCAGATTGGCCAGTAGAACTCAAATTTCTCCATGCTTTGGAATTATAATCCCAGAACTACACAAGGCTCTAATCTTGACTTCTTTTATGAGGTGACAATTCCACATACTGTTGTTCTGAAAATTCTAGATTTAACCCTGTGTTAACTACTAATTGCATTCCCAGCAGAATGATTGGCATTGTTTTTGCCCTCTACGGTATACTATAGTTTTCAAGAATATGCGGTGACATTTCAAACTGTTTCTTTCAACTAACTTTTTTGGATTAAATTATGCCATCATAGTAAATTAAAATTAAGAGTTATTCTTTTTTGTCAGAAATTTTTTCCCTTTATGTTGACATCCTTTTTTTAGCATTAGTGGTTCCCAACCCAAAAGTGAGAGCTGCCACACATCTTTATTTGCAAGTGGGCCAAAAAAGTGATTAGAAATAAAAAAATTCCTAATATGGCACCTCTGCTAACAGCCTAGGAAGCCATATCAGAAGGTGAGGAAGCTTTGGGGAAACTTTTGTCTGGCGCCCGCTTTAGCTGGTGGACCATGGCAGACAACATTGGGGTAGGAGCATCAGCGACGTGAGGCATAAGGAGGTATATTGTGGGTTTTCTTTGTTAATGAGGCTGGTAGTGTTTATTGCCTCAACATATTGAGTAATTTGATGCTCAGCAAAAGTAATGAGAACAGGCACACAAGTCTTTCTGTTGATATACTAAATGAAACGTTTGCTCTAAAATTGTTAGAATATTCTTCTCAAAATTTTAATTAAAGCCATACTTTCTCATGAATTACGTTCTAACAAGGAAGTCATAGTCCTGATCCACCAACACTATGGCAGGTGCTGATACCACCAGCAACCTTAACTGAAGCATAGTGCACTGTATGTACCACAAGATATTGTGGTATTGGTCTGGCGGTTCCATATTCTTTCCAGTGCTCTAAATCTGGTGAAATCTTATTTGCTTAATCAATTTGGTCAAAATGATATTAATGGGTGCACCACTGAATTATCGCCCATACTCTTATTCTATTGACTAAAATATCAGTATATGTATACTCATAGTATTGTAATAAGGTGTTTACTTATTATATCATGGCATTATTTTCTGAATCCAAATTATAAATTAATTGCATGGATAATTCAGAAAAAGATTTCTTGGTCATGCTTATAGGAGAGAAACATTCACTTAGTCCAGTTTCATCTTGAGTATTCTGTCTGTGCTTTTGGCAGATCTCATCTTTTCTGCAAACTGATGAGCATATAGCTGAGCAACTTCATTTATAATTTTAAGGCCTATCCCCTTTGCCTTTGCTTGAGTGATTTCATCAACATCTAAATTACCATCTGGTAGAGTAAATCAGGTTTTTCTTCATCTACAAATAGATTATAAATATCCAGGTTATCATTAAATATGTCAGAGAGAACATGTTTGATTGCAGTGCTATATTATTCCATATCTAGACCGCTGGTCTTTTTCCCAAATCCTGGCCAGTTTTCTTTTCTTTTAGCCTGAACCAAATTAACTTTATCTCTAGGCTTTTTATTCTGACATTGAATGAATATGTACCCAAGTTTCCACATTGGTAGCAGCGTATCTGGTTTCTTATCAAACGTTTCTGCCATTTGGCTTTGATTCCCATTACAACTCACATCTGATGTTCATGTTTAAACTCAGCAAATTTCACATTATTCTGAGTTTTGGTCTAAATAACTTTGAAGGTCCATTTTTAGCTTTATTCGTTGCTATTAACATCTTAGATGCTCCATCATCTGCAATGTAAAAGTTTAGTTCACAAGCGATAATGCCATAGTGTGATGCAAGTCTCTGTAGGGCCAAAGCGCTCCTTTCATTGCTATTTGTGCATTAAATGAAGATAACAATTTTGCACCATCCAGGATTTGCAATTTCTGGCAAAATTAGTCCTTGAAAGCTTTCAAGGTCTTGCCCTTTCTGATCTGAATTCCCATAAACTCCTGTTTATGGTTGGCCATCCATGAAGGATTACCAAACTCAGTCATTATGGCTTCTTTGGCTTCACTGTACGTCCAATCATCCCCATTGAGATGGGGCAAAACCAGATTTTGACAATAAGTGTCCAAACAGTTCATATGGTTACTGCTTTCTGTTGATCCTCATACCCAAAAATTCTCATTTCAAATAAGTGAAAAGACTGGTGCATTATCCCAATGAAATGTAGGTAATTTTTCCATATTTCAAAATTATCATGTTGCTCTTTTAACAGGAAATTCTGGGTCAGCAACCCAATTAATAATAATGTAATTTTGGGGAGTCATCTCCAGAGTTGTAGCAAAGAATCCAATCATATCACTAGGGGTTTTTGCTTTCACAACTGGATTTTAAGCATATCATTATTGGCATCATTCACCTAGATCAGAATGCAAATATACTTGTAAATTTTGAGCTTTTCTAAGTACTTCAGCATCTGTGCCATGACCTCCTGCATCCAGTAGAAGCATTCACAATCCACTTCTCTCTCAGTTTTCTAAATAAAATCTCTTGATTAATTTGGCCTTCTTCCAATTCAGCGAGGTAACTTTCTAAACAGATCTTAATTGACCTGTCCAACTTGTTTGATTTTCTCCTTGGCTTTTGCCACTTGTTTCTCCAAATTAGCGAGATCATCCTGCGCTACTGAGTCCAGAAAATTCTTGTTAACAGTTTCTAATTCTGCTACAGCTCACCAAAGTTTGGCCTTTAATAACATTATGCTGATAACTTTTTCTGGTAACTTTGTAAGAAACTCAACTATCCCTGTAGTGAGCACAAAAATCTTTTGAGCTGCTTGCTTAAGCCCTCAAGTTTATGGCACAGGTTTGGTTTGGGCGTTAAACCAGATTATTGATATAATAAAAGAGTTGACAATAGTATGGAGATTATCACCTTAGTTAAGTTTTCATACAATTATCTGATACTTATCCCCAACGCTAGACTGATGCTAACGCTCTGAATTCTGCCCCTAGAAGGCACTCTAATAACTCTTAGCAACAAAAATTTTTAACCTTCAAATCTTCTTAAAGAGATGAAGAAAACTTTGCAAGCAATATTTTAAATATGGATATTAAATCCTTCAACTCTTATCCCAAGAGGTAAATTAAAATAAATATATAATTGGTAAAATAAAGTCTTTTTTTAGTACTAGATGGTCCCAACCTAAAATAAAGTCTTTGATTATTGCTTTATTTTACTTAAGTTAAGGGGTTTTATAAGGAATCTAGCGCCAACTTTTATGTTGGCACACCACTGGGAAGATGGCAGCTGTTGCTGACAAATTACTCTCCTAAGTCGCAACCTACACAGATTTCTCCTCCTCCATCAGGTTTTGCCCTCTAATAGAATTATGATAACCGTGAAATAACCCTATTAGTTTAACTTGCAATTTAACACAAGAAGCGTTGTCAATTATTAAGAAGCTAATAAAATCCCTGAGTCAATTAATGACAAACTCTGATCAATATATTTAAATTACTAATGATAAAATTGGCAATCAAACCATATAGTAAAATACATAATCAAGATCATCCCTGATGTCTATTAGCAATCCAGTCTATAAAATCTCTGCAGAATTAGATCCTGGCGGATTAACTATTATTTCATTAGGGATAACTTCCAACAATAGTTATCATCTTCCTATGATAACTCATCCACTAAGTTAAATCAACTAGTGGAAAAGCAGATCTGTCATAATGTGATTGGCTGGATGATATAGATGCAAATCCTAAAAGCCATTAGCTGCAAAAGTGATTGAAGCCACTTTTTTAAAGAGATGAAAGAAAGAATATTATCCCTTGAGAATTAAAATGGAATTAACAGCTGCACCTTGAACAGTGATGGAGCTCGTTTGGACCAGCACATTTCCATGCTGTATGCCTTTGACAAGAGTCTGAATGAGTTGATAGCTCAACTGAAAATTTTACCAGACCCTACCTCATCTTAAGCAGCTACTAAGTTAGAGACAATGATATAGACAACTCAATTAACTGCTACAACAATGTGTATGATGTGCGCTAAACCTATTGAAGAGGAATGAAACTTCAAGACTTACTTTAAGATGATGTATACACCTGGCTTGGGAACCATTGCAGGTTTCCTGCAGATGTACAAAACAGTATGGATGGCATGAGTGATTTTCAGAAGGCTCATCATGTACAAGGCTTCATGAGTCACAAGGCTCAAGAAATTTTTAGTTCACGCCTACAATCTGGCTTAACTTAGACTGAAGTAAAAAAATAATCTATTGTTAGAGCTCAGAAGTGATCAAGACGTCCAAAACATTAAACTAGGCTTCCTGAGCATGAATATGGGTAAGAGTAATTCAGTCACTAAATGTCAGGAAAACAGCAAGTTAGAATTAGACCAGCCTGCCAGCCTAGGTGCTGGAGCACCCAAATGGCAAACCAGAATGCCAAAGGCACTGCCGCTGGTATGACGGATATGAAACAAGAGAGGATTTCTGCCAAAAACTACTGATGAGCCAGAATCTCATACAGGCACATAATGAAATACCAGACAAATATGGCCATTAACCCCGAGGGGTATGTGAGTGCTGGTGGAAAGGGCGGTTTATTCTTTAACATATAAAAAACTAAATTTGGGGAGAGGATTTTTAATGGAAGATAAAGGAATAAAATTGACCAATAATTTTCTCAATACAGTGCAACTGATTAGATAGTGGTTGATTTATGCGGGAACAAGCAGGGATCAGGTCCCTCAAGTTTGACCTAACTGGCAAATTATTTGGGGATGGGGGCAGATAAGCTCAATAGAAACTGACATCAAAGGATTTGGTGGCAGGCTGAGTCACTGTCAGTTCAACCTCAAACGCCCAAACCGAGGCTTGACTGTATTTCTGATGGTTAGCATGATGGCATCTGGCCTGACAAGCAGCGGGAATCCTCCAGGGCCACCCCATGTAGGGGCAGTCACAATTGGTTGGGAATGGGTTCAGGATGCCCAACCCGCCCATACCCAGTCGCTGGGCTGTTCATTCAGTCAAAAGTGTTGCATCAGCTGCAACCCCCAATTTTATAGAAGAGAGCTTCAAACTATCATCGATGGTGTCCAATGCTACTACCTGCACGTTGGGGATCATCCCCAATGATTTTGAGAGGGGGTTAATTTTGACAATCACACTGTTGGACAAATAAAAACTGTCAGCGATTCCAGCCAATGAATCAATCTTCATCCCTTTATGAATTTGTGGATTCTGATCATCAGGCTTGATTTCAATCATTTTTGGACCAATTGACTTCAGTTTGGCGATCTTAGCACAATTTTCCCTGATCTGGTAGACAAGTTCAGCTGAGGTGAGTGAGGGCACCAGGGGAGGGATCTGAAGAGGGAGAGCTGTTACCCAGCACTCATCAACCATGTGGGCGAGGTCACCCTGGGTAACGAGGGGTACAGCCACCATTTTGGAACCTTTTTACTCAGAAATGGGAAGAGAGCCCAATTGACACACAGGGGACGTTCCCCGGGACTTACACTAAATGCACCACATGTTACTACTTAAAGGCTTAACAACTATGGACAACAGGATTTTTGTATTTCCTGACTGTGAATATGGTGATACTGAGTTCCCTGGAGATTCCTTCTGCTTTAAAGAGGCTTGAGCTTAACCACCAATGCAGAGATATCTCTGAAAGTCATCAAAGAGACCTTACTCAATGTACAAGTAACTTATAAGACAGAATAAAAGGCATTAGGACAAACCCCTCAAAAAACCAGCACAGCTGTCTAAGTCACTCATGATAAGAATGAAAAACCCAGAGATAAGATTATAAAGCCAGTAGAATGACAGCCTTGGAGGGAACTTACTTGCAACGCTCCTGCCACCTTCTGAAGTGAAAAGGACAAAATCTTTGGAGATCTCATGGTATCAAGTGAGCTCAAACCTGGACAATACTACCATGTTCAGTTGCATTTTCCAAGAGCACATCCAAAATTTACAAATAGTGTCTACCTGGATAAAAGAGTCTAACTTGAAGCCAAAATATAGAAAATGCACCTTTTTGAAGAGACATATGGAGACCTTAAGGCATGAGATCACCCAAAAGGAATTAAGCCTCAGGAAGGGAAGATCAAAGCCATGGTGGCCATGGAACAGCCTCAAATCATGTGCGACATTCAAGTATTCCTCAGAATGGTGGTTTAACATTGGCAGTTTATCCCCCATTAATGGACCTGGATACGCCACTCACCTACCTGTTAACAAGAGAGACCAACTTTTAATGAGACCTGGATTAAGAGTAGGCCTTTGAAGAATTTAAAGCTATAGTGGTAGAGGCAAAATCTTAGCATAATCATACTAAAACAAAGTGTTTTAACCGTATAGTGATGATAGTGACATTGATCTCAAAGAAATACTTGCTAAATTGGATATAGAAAGTGTTGGCCACCCTATTAATACTTTTATAAGGACTTTACAAGAGCAGAAAAGAACTGCACTCTGACAGAAAGAGATTTCCTGGTGGTAATATAAGAAGTGAAGCACTTTTGACCCTACATATGGAGTACAATTCAAAGTTGTGATTGATCATGAATTACCCGCTGACTGTGAAGCTTAAAAGATTTGACGGTTGCCTTGATCAATGGGCATTACAACTACATGGGCATAAATTTAGAGATCATACACAGAGCAGAAAGCAATAATTTCAATTCTGATGGACTGCCATAATTGACTGTTTTCCAAACCCAAGCACGTGAGAGTAATCTCCTTTATGATATGATCAGATATGAGAGGAGGAATTGCAGGACAAAACTGTTGAAATGAAGATTGTCCTAAGAAGAAGTTTCAGAGATACCCAGCATATTGAGGGAAACCTTTGGAAGAAGATCAAGGGAGAGTGGTATCCATACATCTGACATAGTGATCAAATGAGCTTGTGCTAAAAACTCACAGGCGTGTTAGCCATGAACAGTTCCAGAAGATGATGACATACCTAAGAGACCATTCTATTGGAAGTCATTGTCTGACGATGTACTTATAGAATTGGAGCTCTGTATACCCTGTGTGAGCTTCAGACCCCCAGAGAAGCGCTCTATGTTTGGTTAATTTCGCCAACAGCACCATTTCACAACATATCCATTGACATTATAGGACCATTGCCAATCGCTTTAAGTGATCTAAGCTTTATCATTGTGGCTATCAACTATTTTACCAAATGGGTCAAAGTATATTCAGTCAAGACGTATACCACAGGATTGACCGCCAGATTTATATATAACCAGCGATAGTGAGGCATAGATGCCTGATTTACTATCATATTATGGGAAGGACTTTGTCTCTAATGTCATGAGAAAACTAGTGGATCTAGTTGAGATGGGATAGCAGTTCACTACTACATAAACTCTATTCTCCAACATAAACATAGAATTCTTTAATGGAACCTTAGGAAAGATATTGAAGAAGATGGCCCAAAACTACAAGTCAAAGTGGGATTGACTATTACCATCCACATTGTTAACATACAAATTTAGCCATCACCAAGTGATTGTCATGTCTCAGTTTTTGGGTCCTGTACAGGCGAGAAGCAGTGTTACCTACCTTGCTGAAACCTGTCATCTCTGAAGATCAAAAGAACTTACCACCTGGGAGTTACCATCAATAGTTAGCTGGAAAATTAATTAAGATTCAATTGGAAACATCTAAGAACATTAATCCATTACCCCAAGAGTCAATGTGTGAGTCAGAGATGGACTAGGTTACTAAAGTTCATTTTAGGAGAATGGTTATATAGTACCATGTATTAGGAAATTAGCCTTATAAGTTGCAAGCCATCTGGACTGTCCCTGAAGAAATCCTGGCCAAGTGAGGAGCCGAGTATTTATTAAGAGATGATGAAATAAATATAGTGCTTAACAGAGATAACTACCAGCTTTTTGTCCTTCCCTCATTCTCATTTTGGGAGGGGAGGTGCTATGGATTCTATACAAGTATAGTGATAAGTAATTCCTCATCCTCTGGAAGGAATCCACCAGTATACCAACCTTAAAAAAATATATGCAATATGAAAATGCAGACAGGGTGGTAACACCCTTTTATAGATAATGATGGCCCAAGAAATTTATGAGACGAATGGGATGTCATCACCTGCAATAACCTGATAAACACAATTGAAAAAGGGGTTCGATATGAAGAAGGCAATGATGAAGCTACCAACAACTATTAAAATCAACCCCTTTTTATACTTTGGGGGTGCAAAAAGAATTTATAAAGAGTAAATGATGGAGTATAAATAAGATTTGGTCAATGACAAGGAAATATACAAACTACCTGTAGAGATCTTGATATGACTGAATGATAAGCCCAAACTAGCTATGGCAGATTGGCTAGAATCCACTGACCATGATTTATATAGTATGAATATTTGAACGCCTTGGGATGAGGCAATATTAGGTCAGGAAGGGTAGTTATTGAATCGCATCCAAGTAAGGCAATAAGGTTATGTTGACATTTGATGAATATTGAATAAAACGCCTCAAGATTAAGGCGATAGGGAATTTGAGAATACCATACTCTGCTAGAGCCAATGAGAATACATTGGAACCAAATAGTAAGACAAGGGAGCAGTATCATCTGGAGTCAATGATATAGAAGTGAGATGGGGTGATTGAAGGAGTAGGATTGTTAGTAGAAGAGAGAGCAGAAAAGCGAGGATTTGCCTCAAATAATAAGATAAGAATATATAGTGTCATTGGGGCAATTTCTCCTTATTTTGTATCTTCAAGTGTGTTCTGAGGACCAGAAATCTTTATATTGCCCATCTAAATTTCTCAGTGGGCTCAACCCTGTGCAAACCCTTCTGGCGTATAACAAATATATTGCCCAAAATTATAACAGTGGTGCTCACTACAGGGGAGCCATTGAACAAACCACAAAAAATCAATTAATTCTCCAATTTGTGGCCATGACATATCAGGCCTACACCAAAAGCAAATTATCCCAAACTGCTGCGCTTGTCAAAACTGTAGAACTCAAATGGGTATGGATGCAGTACTAAAAAAACAAGAGGAGCTCCTTCAGGAGTGCGACAAAGTAAAAAAATCAACTTGAAAGTGCAATTAGTCAGCTGCAGATGCTCGGGCAACAGAACAGGCAACTTGCCAATCGCCTGGATGATGCTACAGAATTACTACACTGGTGGAGCGGAAGTTAACACCTACCTTTTACCCTCCTTGTACCCATTTGGAAGCAGAAGCACAAGGGGTCGCTCATAAAGGACCACTTTATAACAACTATGAGCCTGGATACCCAGCTGAGGAGCTTTACTACAAACATGCCTGCAGCATAAGCTGTGTGACTCACAATGGCAGTTTTGGAAATGATTATGTTCCAACCCAACAAAACCCCCATGTGATGACAGTTCTTCCCACTGAAGAGCCCTATTCCATCCCTAGAGCTGTTGAACCTTCTGAGCCAGCTCCTTGTTGAGATCCCAACTATGGGCCTCATTCAATCCTCAGTGCACTCCTAAGGCTCCCAATTATGATTGGGAGGAGGAAGTCTGCATTGACAAGCTACCTCTATATGACCGCAATAAAACATCCACAGGTTCTTTAAACGATTTGAAGTTGCAGTGGAAGGGGCCTCCAATTGGCTTTAGGCTAAATTGCTGATAATCGCCTTAGATGTTAAAAGTGCCAACCAAGTCACCTGTTATCTTCCAAGCAGTTCTGTTACATACCAAGAAGTTAGACACTGTGCTTTGGTTGTTTGGAGGTACCAAAAAATGTCACAGTGGAAGGTTGAATTCTTGACCATTGGGTTTCAATGGAATGAGTCCCTCACTGCTTTTGCTGACCAATTTACAGTGGAAGACCAATTGCTAATCAGGGCGGGGACTCTATCATTTATGAGGTGTGTATTTCAATGATTTTGGCGGTGAAGCCATATCATGAGCTTTACAATGTCATGACTCCAATTTTGGAGGACAAAGTACCCCTGCTCAAGGTTGTTCAGTTTTTATGTCGACTATCCACTACCTTTCCTCCACCCAATACAGAGCGGAAACATACTGCTGTCATCAATGGATCTTCTTATTTGGGGAAATTTTTCTGACCTGTTCAGGTGCCGCCTAGTAAACTCCATCCTTATTATAATGCACCTCGCTCTCGTCTGAATTACCCCCAGCAGTTAAACTTCTGCCACAGACCTGCTTATGATAATTGTCATCAGCCCAACTACCAACCTGGGCCTAATTACACTGACTGTCAGAAGTCTAATTATTAGCCTGGCCCATCATACAAAAGTCAAGGGCGTGGACGCTAAAAGGTGATCCTTACAAATGCAGTCACTCTGGTCACCTTTCCCAAAGTTGCATCAACTGTCAGATTCATTATGTACAGCAGGATCAATACTACCAGGGCTAAGATGGATTGGAGTAGAGACTGGGGGATATCTACCTCAACTATCTCAACCCCAGACATTCCACTTGAACCAATTGTAGTATATTCAGTGGAAATTCTCTGTATGATGATTGGTTTTTATACCAGCAGCCACTTGGAGGTGTAAATGTACTGACACAGGTGCAATTTAAGTCCATGGCGAAAGAAGGACCTCAGGTGCAGCCAAAGCCATATGCCTGCCAAATGTTTGACCAAGATGCTTCAAAGGAGCTAGACCCAGCCTCAGATGCACCATCCCTGAGAGGTGTAAACGTCATCCTCCCATTATAAGCTATCTCCAAAGAATACCCCAAAATCAGTGAGGGGATCATGAGCTTTCTTTTAAAAAAGATTCTTAAATGTCCACGTATTAAACAGTCAAAATTCTTTATTATTCTGAGTGTACATACTGTGACATTTTTATAGTAAAAATTGAGTACAAACTATAATTGATAGGGGTGTCTCAGTCAACATAGTTTCCACCAAGTTGGTGGTGAAGTTGACATTAAAGCCTGATGTATAACACCAGATGGTATATGGGACCGTGGGTGTGAAAGCATGGTCTCTGAAATAGCATATAGTGCGCTACCTTTGTGGTTTGGGCCTATTGTCATGGTAGCTCCGGCAATAGAGCTGCTGAACAATAATTACAACCTGTTAATTTGAACCGCTTTCATGCAACACTTTGGCGCTGTCGTTGACATGACAGAGGAGACTTCTGAACTTTTGGGACAGCGGATCCAAATTTACTTTATCTCCAGCAGAATGCCAAAGGATCTGGTGAACATGGATCTTATTAACCTTGCATACAGTGATGTGGTGATTACAGTTCACTACCATCAACTTAAGCGTAAACTCTGGGTCCTTCCCCAGCAGATATATGAATATCAAGGGCTGCCGCTCAGAGCTGCCGGACTTATATCCATTTTTTCCAGACACCAAGTAATAGTGAACAGTGAGTTAGAGGTGGAATTGCCAGCTGGGCTCTATGAGGATTTCATTGGACCTTATCAGTAATAATGTCTTGAGCCTCATGTAGCCCCAGGCATTATAATCCTGGGACATGAGGAGATCAAGGACTTGTTAGCGAATCTACAGAACAAAACAATGCAAATATACTGGCATCATATAATGGTGTATTTACACTTGACACCATTGAAGAGGTCCTTCAGGTTCACGAGTTCAGGTCACTGGATGAAATTGGTCTACACATTGAGCCACAGATCAGCGTTAGGACAGTAGTACTGAAAGGAAAATTTATAGTGTTATTGGAAGAACAAAAAGACCAAGTGATAGCTTTATTTCACAAGTATAAGGAAATTTTCACTGCCAATGACCACGATTTAGGTGCACTTGGGGGTGGTACATCAATTGGACAATGGGGATCATCCCCCAATCAGGTCTCGACCTTTCCGCTGATCAAGGGCCTCTGAGGAAGTAGTAACTTCTGAAATTGATAGTTGTTGGAACAAGGGATACTCAAATCATCAAAAAGTCCGTGGGCTTCACCCATCCTAATTGTCAAAAAGAAGGATGATACCAACTGGGTAGTAATAGACTATTGAAAGCTCAATAGTATCACCAAAAAAGACTCATATCCCTTGCTGAGGATCAATAATTCTTTGGATTGGTTAGGGGGGCCCATTACTTCTAGGAAATGTATTTGATATCAGGTTACTGGAAGATCAAGTTGCTTAAGTGGAACAGGAGAAATGCACCATTATCATATCCAAGGGGCTTTTTCAACTGACCCATATGCCACAAGGGCTGTGTAATGCCCCAGCTACATTTCAACAGGACATGGACACCATTCTCGGTGACCTGAAGCTGCCATGCATCCTTGTTTACATTGACAATATCAATGTCTTTTCAAAAATGTTATCCAAGCATTTTGCCCACCTGGAGGAGGTCTTCCACCAGCTCGCTGAGGACAACATCAAAATAAAGCTTTGTAAATGCCACATCTTTAAGGACCAACTGGAGTACTTTGGGGTTCAGGTAGACTGAACCAGGATGAAGTCCCAACCAGCTAAGGTGGAGGCTATCCAATAGATGACTACGCCAAGCAGTAAGCATAATATACAAGTATTTTAGGGATGATTGGTTAATACTGCCGCTTTATAACCAACTTCAGCTGTATTGGTGCGCCGCTGTTTGAGTTGTTAAAGAAGAATGTCACATTTAAATGGACGGAACATCAAAAATGTCCTTTTGATACACTATGGATGGCACAAATCAGTGTGCCAGTGCTGCGCTACCCAAATTTTGATAAATAGTTTATTGTCCAGATGGATGCATCTCTTTTTGCTGTAGGGGCGATCCTATCTCAAAAAGATGATGAGGGGGTGGAGCACCCAGTGGCATACTGAAGTCAGAGTCTGAATTGTCATGAATGTAATTTATCATGACTGAATGGGAGTGCTTAGCGGTGATATATGCGTGTAAACAATTTAGGGTGTATTTTCATGGAGTGAAGTTTAAAGTCATAACAAATCATGCTTCGTTATACTGGTTGCAGAACCTCAAGGAGCCTGAAGGGCGCCTAGCCCGATGGGCCCTTAAACTGCAGGCTTATGACTTTAAGATTTTCCACCAACCTGGTGCAAAACACCAGGACGCCAATTGCTAGTCAAGGCTACCAACAATTGCAGTTACGGCGGGACTAAGTGACATAATGTACAATAAGATGCTCAGCGGAAAGTATGATGATGGGCCGCCCCAAGTCATAAAGACATTAAATGAAATGTGAGCTAATACCTTCTAGCATAACGGGGAGTTGTACAAGTGGATTGGCGATTCTATAGTGAACTTCCTGCGACCCTCCGGCATGGCCCAGCATTATTATGAGCGCACATAAGGCAGTTGGACATGGTGAAGTGCACAAGACATTAGAATTATTGTGGCCTTGGTATTACTGGGAAATCATGAACTTCAATATGCAGTGAAACAATCTCCTGCTTCCACTAGTGCCAAGTGGAGAAGCCGTTCTGCCAGAAGACCTCATACTGGTTAGTGAAACCGCATTTTTCTTGGCATACAGTTTACATTGATTTTGTTGGCCCCCTGACAATAGGAGCTAACTAGTCCAAATATTTTGGTGGCGATTGACCACTTGACCAGGTGGGTTGAAGCACGGGTGATATGATTTGAGGGCGGTCACAGTGGCCAAGTTTATAATGGATTGTATTATCCAGTGACATGGCTGCCTTCAGTTCCTCCTTACCAATAATGGAACTAACTTCACTTTCCACATCCTTCCAAAGCTAAACAAGCTTATTGCTATCTGCGGGGCTCTAATGACCCTGTAACACCCTGAGTCTAATGTGACGGTTAAGCGTGCTAATGGGAATTTAATGAACGTACTCTGTAAAGTGGTAACAGATTGACCTTAAAATTGGAGTTCTATCCTTTCCACCGCCGTCTTCACTTATAAAATTAGCTATCATTCCGCCACAGGGAAGAGCCCCTTTCAATTATTGTAGGTTGACACCCTTCTCTTCTGGCGCTGCTATATGCCTGCATAGAAGATACTGGCGTAATGGGTCCCCAACGTTATTTGACTACCCTAGCTGACACGTTAATCAAATTGCAAACCAAAGCGTACTTGTTCAGTTTAGCCAAGAAGATCTGGACTCAGGTTACCTATCAGGTACGGCGTAGTGGGCTAGCTCAGTTCAAAGATGGGTACATGGCTCAATTCCATGACCAACACGGGTTTAGTTGGAAGCACAAGCTGGCCAGCATCTGAATTGATCCATTTAAAATAAATTGAGAAAATAGGGTTGATGTCTATACAATTAAGGACCACACAAGCATTTGGATTATTAACCAAGTGCATGCAAAGTTCCTCCAGGTGTATAAACAATAGAAGACTTATCATCCAATCAAAGGGGGTAATGTTAAGATCCTGATATGACAGACGATATGCCCAAAATAGCTATGACAGATTGACTAGAATCCGCCAACCATGATTTATAGAGTACTAATATTTGAGCGCCTTGGGATGAGGCAATATTGGGTCAGGAAGGGTAGTTATTGTATCACCTCCAAATAAGGTGATAAAGAGATGTTAACGTTTGACAAATATCGAATAGATTTTCTTAAACTAAGGCAATAATGAATTTGAGAATCCCATACTCTGCCTAAGCCAATGACAATATGGCGGAACCAAATAGTCTAAATCAAGAGAGTGGTATCATCCAGAGATTTGATATAGAAGAGAGATGGGCGATTAAAGGAGGAGGATTGTTAGTAGAAGAGAGAGTGGAGCAGCGAGGATTCGCTGTAATTATTAAGATAAAAATAATAAGTGTCATTGGGGCAATTGCTCCTTATTTTATATAATTTAAAGTGTGTTCTGAGGACCAGCAATCATCATATCACCTGTTCAATTGCTCAGTGGGATCAACCTGTGCAAACTATTCTGGCATATAACAAATATATTGCCTAAAATTATAACACTACAATTTGAACTGTGCTACCTTAATAGAAGCAATTGAACCTTCTGTCTGATTATTACCCAAAAAAGCAACCAACCAGTATAATATCTAATCAAAAACCATGAAGTGAGGCGCATTGGAGCCACGCCTTTGCCTGGATCTTGACCCACACAGCATAATACTAAATCAGTTTATGAAGAAAATAACAAAAGAGTTATTCTTTACTCTACACTTAGAATTGGATATTATGTAAGGGGCCACTGAACCTTCTGGTTCAGGGATGTCCACAGTAGCGAGCTCACAGATACAAGCACTGAACCAGATGGATGCAGCCACAAAGGCGTAGATCAAGAAGAGACTTACAAAGGGCTTGTGAATCCTCTAAAATATTACCATACCCCACTCCCATTTATTTTCAGTTTATACTAAGTTTATATCCTGAATTTTTACAAGAAGTATAGAAAAATTATCTTACTCTAAATAGAAAGTTTTATATCACAGAATCTAAAAATTTATCTTTTGTTACCATTTATATCTAGTTTAAGTGAAGAGATCACCAGTAACCAGTATGGGATCCAAATAATGAAGCAGAAGATACAGTAATCAGTTTGGTATCTGCTCAAGAAGGACACTCATGAGGAAGGATATCTTGGTTGCTAATAAGGCCAAAGAGAATGGTGAGGTTTCCGTTGAGTCTTGTAATGGAGGTCAAAGTGCTGAAGATATGGTTATGAGTCCAACCAGAATACCTCCATTAGGGCTATGAACAGTTCCAACAAGCCATTGATGCTAAATCAGTTATAATAAGAAGAAGATATAATTGATGAGGATGTTTATGTGCTGAGAAAAGGTCTCTTGATGTTTATCCTGTGTGGAACAGAACCCCTCCACAGAAAGTCGGTCAACTAAGTTAAGCAGGGAAGAACTGATGGGTTGACTACTCTCTAAAACATACCATCAGACTTTAACCTAATCCAAAACTCATGCTTTCAATTTATTAAAAATTTTTCAAAAACATTGGAGCGGCTGTTCTGATTTAACAGACTTTCAGCATGCCTCTCTGTGACAAAATTTAAAAATTCCTCAATTATGAGCTTTGATCCATAGCACAAATTGTGCATGACTGAAAATGTGATTTTCCTTACCAATCCATTACTAATCTGGTGAGATCCATCCAAGTGGATTTACTCACTTATTTTATTTCATTTTTAAATTGAATGCCAACAACCTTTGAACCTAGAAAAGTAGTCGTTCTCCCTTCCTTTCTTGCCCTTGAGTTGCCCTTGAAAGACCCACATTTACCCCATCTCAGACTTTTGGCTTTTTATGAGGGCCTTTGATATTTATCTAAAAAAGTTTAGCATCATATAACCCCTAAGACGTCTCTCAAAAGTATCAATAAGACGACTGAGACTCTGTTATTCAGGAATTCTTTTTGACATTAACACACCAAGCTTGGGTGGTTAGTATCCTCTCATTTATCTGCCACCCTGACATACCAGAACAATGAAAGCATGACAATTTGGAAATCAACATAAGAAAAATTACCACTGCTCAGCCCTCATAATGTATAAGGATTGGATATCTAAATTGAAAGTACCTAGAAGCTCTCTTCAGCATAAGGCTCCCACACATCATATAGATTACAAAAAATTTACCTAGTAAGCCTGATTTCCCCCTATATTATAGCTATCATACACCTTTAAGTTTCTTTGCTTATCTAAAACAATATTTTTATTTTTCAAGAACCAGTATATCTTCTAATGAATTACCTTTCATGTTGTGAAAGCGCTATCTACACCTTACAGAAGCCATTTCTTTGCTAAGAGTCATTCCGAAGAAAGCTAGAATCTCCAAACAGGATATCTCAAGACATTTGTAAATCAACTTTTTTGGCTCCATTGTACCGCTAAAGCCAAAATTAGTCCTTAAAAGGTGGTTTGAGATTTATCAATTAAACACCAATCACAAAATGGATAATGATTCTACCAATGAACCCCCTTTTTGAAATGGGGTGGGAAGTATCACCAGATGGATTAATACATCCCAATATGAAACACACACATATAACCTGCCAGTTTGGAGTTCTGGGCCACCATTTAATTCAGCTTGCTTTCTCCAAACTGTTATCAAAATTACCTTCAGTCTGACAACATCAGCGTTACCATCCAGTAGCTCATTAATGGGATCTATTTGACTAAAGATCAATACAGATCTTAAACCATGGCGGTATCCTCCTACATGTGACAGCTTAATTGTTCACCAACACTGACCACTTGTGATTTAGTCAGTGGGTGGAACGCTATCCTTTTTTCTTTTGTATATCTGGCTCTTCATCCCCTTCAACTAGTAGGACTGCATCATTAGGATGTGTTTTTACATTTGGTAATATTACAGAACCTCAGCTCTAGTCTTGCTGACTATTTATAAATCCGCTTCTACGTTTTTCTAAAATAACTGTGAGGCAATCAAGGAGAATTGACGCCTCATCAATGATGTCCAGAATCTGATTTCCATTAGTGGATTCTGAAATTTGGGATATATCTGGATAAATAACTTAATTATTAATTACAAGGTGTAGTAACAAAGGTGCTTGAATATGTGGATTAAGTTTAATCTGAACCTGCGGTTGGATCTAGGCTCTATAGTCAGCTCTATTACAATGTCTAAAAAAGTAAAAACTTGAGCAAAGGACTGCAACCATGATGTCAGAACCTTTTCCTAGCCACATAAATTAAAGGGCCTAGGGGTCCATATAGGCCTGTAGGGCCCCCAAGGGCTGTAAGTTCCTGCTAAGCTGATGGTTCTGACGGGCCCAAAGATCCAAAAGGGCCAATAGGGCACCATGGCTTTGATGAAGTAGAAGGGTCACAAGGCCCCAAAGGGCCGCCTGATCCCCTGGGTATAATCTCCTCGTGATTAGGGTTCTGTTGATCCATGGAGAGGCACTTATTTTCAAAAGACCAAAGCTTTGCAAAGGCAGTTTCAGCAAATTTTCCAAAGGTGCAGAGTTCACCGTGATTGTCACCAGATAGAACCAACGTTACAACAAACGCATTAACATGTAGATGGAAAATATGCATGTATTGACTAAACTCACCAATAAATGTATCAATAGGATAAAACAAACTTATATTAACCTTAGGAACTGAGTTAGTAATTTTGAAGCCAAGATTTAGCTCTAAAAGTTCATATGGAGCAAAAACCTAGTGCAGATACCATCTGACAATGATGGTAAGCTATATGATGTGTGTGGATAAAGTGAGAAAATGATTAACCAAAGATTCCCCCATGAGTATTCAAAGACAGTGTCTTATGAGCCAAGCCCTACTGTCAAGCCAGACACAAACACTCTTTCTGCCCCTTCTGGATTTACTTTAGTACCAGTAAAAGAGAGGTTCACTATAAGTTAATATTATGCTTCATTCCTGAATTCTACAAGAATGTGATGGAGGAGGCCACTAACAGGAAGAAAATGAACCACATTTACTATTACCTCTGCAGTGAAGATAGAAAGATTATAACCCTTCACTGCGTGACTGTCAACTTGAAAGCAATTTAATGCCTTAATTACTTAGTTTGGGAGTGATAAAACTCTCGTAAACCAGAAACAGGCCTCATGGAATAATGCCTTGACAATAGGGAGTCCCAATAAATCTCTAGACAATTTCATGCCAGCGCAAAACCATTGGATACTACTAATCAAATTTGCTTGTATGACTCCATTATCACAGAGATCTATGCCTTGAATATTCCAGGATGTCAAACACCATATGATTGGACTCAAGAGAACTTTAAAATTTAATTATATAATCAAGTAGGGTCTAATTGAACTTCAGCTAAATTAAAATTTTTCATTAATTCTCAGAAGCCCCCACTGACCTTGCATATACGCCATCAAAGCAAAAGAAGCGAACAGATCTTATGCTCATGTTGAAAAGGCCATTGTCACACCATGAACCAGTTATATAAATGACGCCCAGAGGAGATAAAATGCATACTATTGCAAAAGGGAAGTCAGCATGAATAAAGAGACTCATTGTGCTGATGATTTCATTATCATGCCTCAGCTAAATCTGTTGTCCTTAGGTATTTACCTCCAAGGATATATGAATGATTGAACTGTCTATTATGAGAATAAACATTTTTATACTTTTTATCCTTGTTAAGATGATTCACCCATATTTCTCATGAAACCCTAGTTTGACAGCCTGTTTACTTGGGTCGCGTTAAAGTTCACAAAATACTTGTTCTTTCATTCATTGATAGCAAGTCCTTGTCAAAATTCAATTCATCTAAACTTAAGAAGAAAATAGAATTGTTCAGGACTTATGTACTGAATTAATATGGAACTGTGTCCTGCGATGTATAAGGCCTATTGGGGCCTTATCTGTGCTTCCACTCAAGTTCATGATCTATCTTAGTCACCTCAGCAGTAACCCTTAATACCCAGCTATAAATTATTGTTAGAGACTCAGTTTTTCTACGAGTACAAGAATATCATTATTATGCTTAAAATCCTTACCCATACTTGAATCACGTGTACACATATTATATAAGTCTAACAAAATTCCAAGTAATGTGTGAAGACTTGCACTTGCTTACTGGAGACAAAAGACAAGTTTGACCAAATTAATTATCATGTACAGGGATTTTACTTTCAATTGACGCTCCATATGGTTGATGGAGTATTAGCAATGCCTTATAATAAGAGCCAAAAAGATCTCCAAAGTTTTAAAATATACACAATACCCAAGTGCATATGAACATTCTCCAGAAGCCTATTAGAGATATGAAGTATCAATAACCCATCAGTGAGTGTTAAAATCTTGGGCTTAGATGGTGGCTCACTTCTGGCCCTAGATTTCAACCGCACAGATTTGTGGATCCTGGCGTTGATTATTTGAATGAAATTGATAGACTGGGGCAATAATAGTATGAAGACTATTATTATTGTTGATTGCCCAAAAGCCACATTGAGAGTATTGTCCAACGCTAAACAGGTGCTTCTTTGTCTTGAAGATGTTCTTGTACTGGTAAGGAACACTTTCCCTATTCCCTTCTCACAGAGCCAAGTGGAGAATTGATAGTAACAATCTAAGGATATCTGATCCTTGCACTTTTCTCTTAAGATTAATGTTAAAAAAACCAATGTTTAAACAACTAAGTTAATATCAATTTTTAGTCTGCTTTTATTAGGGAACAATTTGGGGTTTTTATTGTTAGAATTAGCACACAATTTTTCAGCTGTCTGCTGAGAATTATTTGTGCTCCTATTCTGGTTTGACCCTCAGTGTTAGGCACCAAATCTCGTTGGGTACTGTTGCCTTGGGTTTCTTAGGCAGCGTAATCCTTGGGTGTTCAGTGGACCAAACAATCAGTATTAGGTATACAAAACCAATTGTTTCAGCTGATGACGATTCTAATCTTCCTCCGGCGTTCAAACGTTTTGGTTGTTTCTGATGACTCCAACCCATTCCACTCTGAAAAATTCCCTATAATTTGACTATTGGGTGTTATTCCAAAATTATATTATTGCTTTGATTTTTTTGGGGATGATGCCTGATGAAATTATCATCTGTTGACAGCCTCAAATATCATCAGGGATGATGCCCTACAATAATTCATTAGTTGGTGACCTCTAATATCATTGGGGATGATGCTCAACAATATTCTCATCAATCAGCCACTATTGCTGATCCTATATGATTATAATTTAATTGGCAAATCTTATATTTGGTCAAAAGGTTGGATTATGTGGCCATCTGCAATTCCAACACATCCCCCTTCTTGGCCAGATATCCAACGGAAGATAGAACCCTCAGGAATGGAAGCTGCCTCAGCTTGAGCTCATATTTGGTCTATCATATCTCTATGTCCTCAGCGTAGTGTAGGTCTGTCCATTCCCAACGCCCATATGCTCTTCTTGGTTTGATGACTTTGTATCCTTGGTTGCTACCCATTGCTGCCTCTTCTTGAGCACAGTTCCTGTGATATCATGCCGCACCAGTCCCATCTTTGCATCATTTGCTGAAAGATCAACTGGTCCACCTGTACAAACCCCAGGACAGGTTCTGTTGGCACTTTACCACCTGTACAAACCCCAGGATGGGTTCTGCTGGCACCTTGCCACCTGTACAAACCCCGGGACAGGTCTCAACATCTCATTGATAGGGACTACAACGGTGGATCTAGTTTCAACCCATCATGATCCTGCCAAACGCTTGGGACTCATGCCCATTAATTTTTCCCTTCCTCCACACTTAGTAGGTGGGAATTTTGCTAGATGCATCACTTCTAAAATTAAAATCATCTTTTAATATTTTTTACTTTTTTTATCTTTATGCATATTTTTATTATTTTTAGCTTTTTTATATTTATATTTTTTTCTTAAGCCCAAAACTTTAAGTATTTTGCGTGGACCTATTGCCTATTTGACCATCTTCAATATTCAATTGTATAGGCATCATTTGCCAACTTGATAATTTCAAATGGTCCCATCCATAGGCATCTAACTTGTTTTTCCTTTTTTAAATTTCTCTCCATTATTATTTGTTGACTCAAACATTCAGATTAAATTGATACGTTTTTCTCAATCAAAATTCGTCAAGATCTGATCCTATTTCTCAGCTTTAATTTCCAACTTGAACATTTGATTAATTCTGCTGATAGAAAAGTAAATGATCCACTACTCGCACATATTAATTTGGCAAAATTTTTTATTGCTAAAGTCATCTGGATCAGATACTATTTTTGGCATTTCTTGCGTTTGCTCATTGAATGACTAATTTAAGATCAACTGACTTCATCCACTATTCTTTGGATTAATCGCCTCACATTTCTGATCTCATCTAATGCCTCAGGACTTCTCACAGTGGACCCAGTTGCAACCTGAGCTGGTCCTGCCAATGGCTTGATTCAATGTAGATATCTGGTGGAACAGGTTCTCTTGCAGTGCTAGATAGTTCCACATCTAAACTGCAAGGCCTTTTCCCAAATTTTGGGCAGTTTCATCCTCCTCTTGAGGAATCACAACATTACAAACTGTTGTGATTTCTTCTGCCAATTTTGGGTGGCAAATTGTCCCGTTGTTCCATCATTCCAATAGTGGTTAGTAGATTTATTCTTTCACTTGGATCCATTGGGTTTTTTCCTTTCATAACTTGATTCTGCTGAATAAAGACTTTTTCATCATTTTCTAAAATATCATTTTCTGATTCCACCAAAGTGTGATCGTCCTCAGTTGGAATTTCATTATAAGATTTATTGGGCGCATCAAAAGTTGCTCTCGACATCTTCAGATGGTCCACCATCTATGAGGTCATTATTTCAGTTATTAGTGCTGCTGCCATAATCTGATGCAATTTGCGGTAGGGCCAAAGTGCCGCCTGCATGGCTATGCATGCATCAAAATCATCTAGCACTTTTGCCCCTGCCAAGGTCTGGGCTTCTTGATAAAATCAGTCGGCGAAACTAGCCAGGGTCTCATCTTTGTGGAATTGGATACCCATGAACTCTTGTTTATGATTTTCCACCTGAGTAGGGCTTCCAAACTCCAACATAATGGCTGCTTTTGCTTCTGTGTATGACCAATTATCTCCATTAAGGTAGGTAGCACCAGATTTTGGCAGTCTGTGCTAAGGCAGTTCATTACAGTCACCACTTTTTGACAGTCCTCATAGCCAAACATGGTCATATCAAATAAGCAGAAAGATGCTGGGGTGTTATCCCGGTGAAAGGTGGGCAATTTTGGCATATTTTGAAATTCCTCAGTTGCTCCGCTAATAGAAGATCCTGACCCAGATACTCAAGAAGCCATAGGAGTGACTTTGGGAGTCATTTCTGACACACCAGAAAATGGTTTAGGCATGTTTTGGGGTGGAGAGGTCTTCTCAATTGGCATTTCACATGCCTTTGCTTCAGCATCATTTGCCTAAAATTGTTCACAATCACATTTGTGTTTTTCTAATTCCTCCATCATGCTTGGTCATTTTTGCCATCTCCTCATGAAACTGCCAGATGCATTCTCAATCTGCTTCCCATTCAGTTTTATGAAATAAAATTTCTTTAACAAGTTCGCCCTCTTTCCGCTTCAAAGAGGCAACTTTCCCACAGCAGGTTGTTATTAACTATTCCTAATTGTTTGAGCATCTCCTCCGCCTTGATCATATGCTCTTCTAATGTACTAACATTGGCTTGAGATGCTGAGCTGAGCACATTTTCATTGACAGCCTGTAGTTCTGCCCAGAGCTTCCAAAGCTCTTCCTTATAAGACATCATTATTTAAATTGGCTTTTGAAAACTCAACTACCCCTGTAGTGAGCACCAATGTTAAAATCTTGGGCTTGGATGGTGGCTCACTCCTGGCCTTAGATTTCAACTGCACAGATTCATGGATCCTGGCGTTGATTATTTGATTGATATTGATATACTGAGGCAATAATAATATGAAGACTATTATTATTGTTGATTGCCTAAAAGCCACGTTGAGAGCATTATCCAAAGCTAAACAGGTGCTTCTTCATCTTGAAGATGTTCTTGTACTGGTAAGGAACACTTTCCCTATTCCCTTCTCACAGAGCCAAGTGGAGAATTGATATTAACAATCTAAGGATATCTGATCCTTGCACTCTTCTCTTAAGAGTAATGTTAAAAAAACCAATGTTTAAACAACTAAGTTAATATCAATTTTTAGTCTGCTTTTATTAGGGAATAATTTGGAGTTTTTATTGTTAGAATCAGCACACAACTTTTTCAGCTGTCCGCTGAGAATTATTTGCGCTCCTATTATAGTTTGACCCTCAGTGTTAGGCACCAAATCTTGTTGGGTACCATTGCCTTAGGTTTCTTAGGTAGCATAATACTTGGGTGTTGGCGGACCAAACAACCAGTATTAGGTATACAAAACCAATTGTTTCAGCTGACGACGATTCTACTCTCCCTCCGGCGTTTGAACAGTTGGGTAGTTTCCAACAACTCCAATCCATTCCGCTCTGGATGATTCCCTATAATTCAACTATTGGGTGTTATTCCAATATTGAATTATTGCTTATTTTCGTTGGGGATGATTCCCAAAAAAATTATCATCTGTTGGAGGCCTCAAGTATCATCAAGGATGATGCCCAACAATAATTTATTAGTCAGCAACCCCTAATATCATTGGGGATGATGCCTGACAATATCCTCATCAATTGGCCACTATTGCTGATCCTATACAATTATAACTTAATCGTCAAATATTATACTTAGTCAAAATGTTGGATTATGTGGTCATCTGCAATTCTTACAGTGAGAAAGATTTTTGTCTGGTAGTTCTTGATCCTGCATATTCTAGGCCTATATATGTACTACTAGCAAATTTGATAACTAAGCAGTATAGTGGGACACATCACTCCACTAGCATATATACAGCTACTACTTTTCACTAAGGTTTATAGCTTTTTAGGTATGGAAGCCTTTACAACTTTAGGTTAGAGAAAACGCAAATAATGGCATTAGTTGTGACTCCAGTTGGAGAAGTATCAAGTCTAAAACAAAGAAAGAAAGCTTATAAGATACTGAAGAGATAAACGGATTTTTCACCTCCATAAATATTTTTGGTAAGATAGAAAGGGTCATAAACAGTGTAGAAACGGAGTAATTTACCCCATATAAGCATGGCCATATTAGAAGAGTAAAGTAAAGGAAGCTCATGTTGCTATTGAGATAATTATTATTAGAGTTAACTGCTGGTACCAAACCAAAGTACATGGGCATTGACCTTTTTACTAGTTCACAAGAAAGATAGAAGTCAACAAGTTTCCAAAGATTACTGAAAACTCAATTTTGTAAAATAAAGAAGGGCAGTTATGTCATGGTTTAATGACATAATTGAGGGAACTTACTTTATAGATAAGGTGGACATCAGGAGGCCATAATAGTCAAGTGCAAGGCTCTCTGGCTTAAAACATACCCTGGACCAACGCTGGATACAGGCCAGATATGCCCAGGTTGGACCTGGGGATGTGCACGACGCTTGGCCCTGTGTTACAGCAAGGGCATTAAAATGCAACAGCTATATTACTAATAATGACGGTTTGATCTAGCTGCTTGGAGAAGGGGTTTCAAAACCTGTTTGGTTTCAATATAGCCAAATCAGAAGAATTCACTTACAATCAAAACTTAGGTTTTGACTATCTTGAGTTACAGTACCCTGGACAATGGGATTTTGCGCCTATTGGCTCGTTTAGGATTAATACCGCTCCCTCTAATTGAGAATCTTCCCTCATGTTAAGTAATGTTTCCTTGAGACAACCATTCCTTGTTGGTCGACTTTTCTTAATAATACCCTGGTAGTTAAACGTTTTTGTTTGCATGGCCCCTTGGGTGAACCTGTGTGTGGACCTACTCAAGGAGGTCTTAAACAACTAAAGACACTTAACTTTAGTAGATTGACAACAGAATATGATGAACAGTTGGGCCTTCCTGATCTTCTCCAGATTGATGCATCCAAGCACCCTGACACCGATCTCCACTTAATCATAACTCCATCTTGGGGTCCAACCAAGTTTTGATGTTTTTAATATCTATATATATATATTCAGCGATGTCTACACTAGCCCTGGGTCTCCTCTTCTCTGGCACCGTCTGAGGTGCCCTTATCCAATTGTTACTAGTGATTAGTTCCCTTGTAGTGTGGCTGTGCATCTCACACCACCTCACTGGGAATGAGAGAGTTACAGACAATCTCTTGAAAAGCTATCCATAGCCTCAGATTGGCAACTTACTACGCCTCTTAGAAGGAGCTCAGTTATTTAAATTAATCTTTTCAGAGGGTATTACCAGATTTAGCTAGCTCTGAGAATCGTGTTAATAGCGAGCTAATCAAAAAAAGGATTTAGCTTGAGTCAAAAGAGAAGGCACAAGGACTATGCAATGCTTGCACATCTTTCAACGAGCTATGGAAGGATTCCTTAGTGAACTGAAATTACTATGCATGTATTTATATTGAAGAAATAATGGTATTATCTAAAACCTTCAGTTGACATATATAGCATCTTTGTCAAGTGTTCAACAGGCTAAGAAATTCCTTTTTTAAGTTTAAGCCTTCTAAGTCTTCCTTTTAATCAACCTAAAAATAGTTTTCTTTGGGTATAAAGTTACCAAGCAAGATAAACCCTTTCATACAAGGTTGTCCCAATCGACAGGATGACCCCACCCCATGCTGTAGGTACACTATGTTCCTTGGAATGATGGAAAATTCAAAGACAGTTCATCCCGCGGTTTTCAAACCTTACAGATTAATGTTCTACCTTAGCCATGAGAACTTTATCTTAAAGATAAATCATGAGCAGGATCAGACATTTACTCTTCTTAGGGATGATTTAATCACTTATCCAGTCTTTATACACTGGCTCTAATCACTTTTTTGTAACTTTCCAATGCCAGATATGTGGATGTGGGGGCCATTATAGCCAAGCTAAACGATCAGCAAGTAGATTGGCAAGTGGCTAACTTCAGTAAGCCTCTATAAGGCCAAGAGAAAATACGCGCTATAAAATGAATACTTGGCCATGATCCTCACAATTAAGATCCTTTGCCCTTATCTAAATGGAGTTAACTTAACTAAACACATATAATGCTTCTCTTATATGGCTTAACTTATGAAGGATACATATGGGAGGCTGGCTATATGGTTGCTATAATAATAGTGTTACAATTTACTATAGTTCACCATATCCAGTACTACCACCAGAATGCAGAAGGGGTTTTAGGATGTCAACTTTAGCTTTAGTAATACCTGAGGAGGACCGGGTATATGTTCTTATTGGAGAGGCCAGACTGGTGGAAGTTGGGGACCCTGAGGCCAAAAGAATAGTTGGAACTATGACGAAGGGCACCTAAATCAAGGATGGAATCTCTATAATTCCTTGATGTAATATGATTGCGCTATATGCAATCATCCATTAAACAGAAATTATTCTAAAAGGCCATTTTATCATAAGACATGGAGCCTTCAAGAATATACTATGGATGGTCGAAGAAATGGTGTTATTGGAATTAAATTCTAAAACATACATAAAGTATTAAAAGCCTATTTAGCTTGCAGGACGCAGATATGTCTAATCCCTTGCTACCAGCATCATGTTATATCTCCTTCGTCACCATTTACTGTGGTCAGTGCAATTGTAGTAAGACCTTTATCCAAGGATCTTCATGGCCATTGCTGCATTAATAATCTCCATCAGCCACTTAATCAAGTGGGTTAAGGCTATCCTGCCCCTACCGCCACCACAAAGGTTATGACCTTACTCCTTTTCCTCTCCATTTTAATACAAAATGAATTCCTGAGGGACTTACTTACTGACAACGGATTGAATTCCATCCTAAGTTATTCAAAATCTGCACTAGTGTTTTGTTTCTAGAAAATAATTTAATGACCATATAATCCTTTAGCTGATGGGCTTAGAACAAGAAAACGGTGCAATTATATCTATTCTTTGTAAGATGGTGGCCAACAATCCCATACAATTGAAACATCATCTACCATCCACTTTTCTATACTGCCTATAAGTATCATCACATAATCAAGATGTTCCCCATTCCAGGCCTTATATATGAGAGAACCATAATTATTAATCAGTGTCCAAAATGATTTATTTTTCAGCTATTAAAATTGATTAATTATACATGAGTGCACTTTCCATCAAAACCTCTGTATCATATAACTTTAAATCAAAGGGACTTTTATGAAAACTACAAAGAAGACTACACTAATTAATGGCCATCGCCCAGCCCATCTATCTCAGAATTAAGTATATCGTTTTGTTCTATCACTATAGACCTGACAAATGGTCCAACAAGAATGAGACCTCTTGTTTGGCCTCATATCAGGTCCTATATAAGGCTGGCTCCAAGTATTTCATTACAAATAACATCTAGGACAACATGGTCAAAAGGGTTCATTCTAGGTTCCTTTGGGACTATTTACCCTAATAACAGGATCTTGAGGGAGGCACTGTTGGAGTTTATAATGGATAACAATCCAAACTTATTATAAATTGTATTAATGAGAAACTAAATGACCTCCTTTAAAATTGAGATTTAAATAATTAACTATTAGTTGCTTAAAAGATTAATTCCTCATATGGGCAAGAACAATTAGAAAGGTTAGTAAATTTAACAAGGTAAGATACTATCTGGGCCACCAATTGATGATCTGGGTGAGACTCAAAGCCAACCTCCAGAGTCTCAATCCTGAAGCACCATAACAATGGGATCACAACAATCCAATAGTCAACATAGTAAGATGAATGCGCTCATCAACCATACTGGGTGAGAAGGGAAGATCCTAATTGAGGTGGGCCTGTCACTATCTACTCCACAAGGATCCCTTGCAATATATAATATTGAAGAATTTTAATTTAATAAAGATTGATCTAGATTAATTCCTATTTTTATTTAAGAATATATATTTTTATGTTCTTTAGCATATATACAATAATAGAGTTAGCAGTTGTGGACCATGATAGTGCCAATAAAAAAATCTTCCATGTGGAAGTGCTAACATCGCCTACAGAGGACATTCCATTACTAAGAGGTATCCTAAATAAAACTAAAATATTCAGACAGGTCTTCTCTGTTTTTAGTAATAGTGGTGCCAACACAAGAGGGGGTTTCCACGCATCTTTATCTCTTGTTTGCCAAAAAAGTGATTATACAATAAGAAATCCTGACGTGGCGCCGCTGAGTTAGCCTAAACATCCATATTAGAAGAGGAAGAGGTGTTGGGGCATTTTTGTCCAGTGTTGGTTTCTTCAGGTGGCGGGCAAATGCAGAAAAAAGGGGGTTGGTGTGTCAGCGGTGTGGGGTAGAAGGAGAAGCAATGGTTTTCTTCATCAATGAGACCAGCGGTGTGCATTGCCTCACAATATTAGGTAAGTTGGTATTCTGCAAAGGTAATGTTTTTAGGGCACACAAGTGAATTATTTAATGCACTGTCACGTTTGGGGTTAGTTGGGGTCATAGAGTGAAGATCTCACCACATTAACACACATTCAGCCAGATGCAAATGCTAGTTCTTAAATATTGAAAGTTGGCATTCTCAGGGAAATTTATAGGGAAGTTAGGTATAGAAAAACCCTCACAAAGTGGCTTAATTGCCGTAGGGAGGGCTTATTGGAGGAGAGTTGGTGGGGGTCAGCGGCTGTATTAACAGCCTTTTGATGAATACTTTTGTAAACCGGGAATCTGTTACAAGGACAGAAAAGGTGGTGAGGAGTCAAATTGGGGAGTTGTGTAAAGAAATATGGCCAGTCAAATCCAGGTTTAATTCCATAGGCACAGTCAGCATTGTTAATCCATTAGAGATTGTCAAAAGGAGTTGATATTGCCAGCGCTGGGACAGAATTAGGAGTTGGTTGGGTGGCAGATGCTGATTGGCTGTGCACAGTGGCAATGGCTAATCTGCTGGTGCATGAGCTGCCATCTGCTCAGGAATGGTTCTTGTGGTTGAAATTGGTTGGGTGGAGTGGTGGGAGAAGCGCCCTCAGAAGATGAGGGTGAGGTTATAAAGTGATACTCATACAAAAAATTTACTAAAATTAATAGCAGGGACAACGTCAGAAGGAGAAGTGGCAGAAGAAGGCTAATTGGTAAATTCTTGGCACTTGCACTTTGAGTGTTCAAGAGCAAAGCACAATGGAAAAATGGCGTGGCTGTTTTTGATGCATGCCAGAATGGATGATCAGGGGTGAATCTGATCATGGTGTGGGGGTATCATGAGGCGGGTTTTGTGACAGAAGGGAAGATCATCACAAACATGCGAGGCTGTTGAGATGATCAGCGCCATTTGGAACCATGAACTGCAGCAGGGGGTCAGAACTGTAGGTAACCAAGCCCTCCATGAGCTCATGGTGGAGACGTTAGGGGAGAGGTGGGATGACAAGCTGGCTACATGAACCACCAGTGTGGCTTATCTGGCAAGCAAGTTTGGATGGTTGAAATAGGAGTTCTTATATAAATTAGTGGCAGTTGTGATGCCTCAATAGTGTGGGCTTCACAAGAGAAGCCAAGATCAAAGTACCCCTTAAAGGGACAGAAATCTATAAATCTGGCAGGCTTGTAAACTGCTGTAGCCATCTCAATGATGGCTGAACTTTAATATAGAAAAGTTCCCATACTTAACCAGAAGCCCAGTATGAAAATTGCTCCAAGGGAGCACCAGGGGCTTCTGAGCACCGCCTGGGAGCATGTGAGGTGGTGGGCTAGGCCCTGAGGTGGGACATAGCGACTGAGTGTTCATGAGGCTAGCTGGGCCAGCCAGGGGCGTTTTGGCGGCTGCTGATAAGCGCCAGGAGGCGGTGCATCGCCACCACAAATGGGGGCATTAGGAAGCAATTGATTTGACAGGATAGTAGTGACGCAGGCAAAAAGGTGGTTTATGTAAAAACTTTAAAAACTTTAAATTCAATTTAATAGTGATCAAAGAAAAAGAGTCTATGAAAAGTCATAGACAGGACTTCTCCAGGAAACCAAAAAACTATTTTCTGACTTTTTTACAACAGTAAAGCCATTACACATATAGATTGATCTCTTGACATTAGTCTATTCTATACTTTATGTGAAAAACGTAATCAGCCCATATCTTCATATTTTACATAATACCTTTTCAATGTGACATGAATAATTTTTTATTATAATATAAGCAACAACAAGACGCCGTGAAAGGGATCATTAATTTAAAATGGATTACACACCAATTTTTAATAGCTTTTTATAGATGCACAAAAAGGATTTAAAGCGTTTTAAAATATCTTAATGCATAGTTTACCATCATTTATAATTAAGCTCCCATAAAACTTTTCTTTCTCATTGCAATCACTTTTGCAACCTATTCAATTCAAGACTGAATCTAGTTTGATAATCTCACAGAGGAGATTAGTCTGTGCCCATGTCAGGGAGCAGTTGGGCAAGCAAGGCAAGAGGAGCAGGTGGAAGGCCCGCGGCCTCCAACGTTTGAAAACGCCCCAGAGAATCTGGCGGAATAGACAAAAATCTTAAAAAACTGGCGGTCACAATTTCCCCAGAAATACTCGCATGGCAAGCATGATGCAACCAGTACATCAACATGCCACACTCCCAACCACTTTTGTCGGTGGAATTTGGAGTCCGCGTGTATCTGGACATCCAAAAAACGGCCCTATGGGAAAAATTTTGTGAAGATGTACACAAAATTTTCCCAACCGCGGTGTACGTTGCACCTCACTCCATGTCGCGCGGTTGGCTGGACCTAGGTTTTGAAAGTAAAATAGCAGCAGATGAGGCTGCAGCAGTGCACGTAGTGGTCGACCTCCCTGAAGGGCAATGGGTCATCAAAACTAAACGCACCAGATGGACAAAATCAAACCAAATTTTCCTCACGTTTGACTTTTTGCCTACTACGGTAAAACGTGACATTTTGGAGCAACACCTGAAAGATAGTCTTGCCATATATGGCAAAATACAATCTTTCGAAATGCAACGTTTCATGCTGATGCCACACCTGTGCACCGGCAAAGCCATTGCAGTTCTGACCCCAACTGAGGAGATTGCGAAGGACCTAACCCAGATCCCGCACTCCACCTTTATTGACATCGCAGGGCACACCACCCACCCATTCCGGGTAACCGTGGACAGCGCGCCCCCCATTTGCACCCACTGTGACACGTTCGGCCATAAGGCACACGTGTGCCCCATCAAAGAGGGCATTACATTCCAAGAGCACCCCTCGGCGGCCATGGCCAGCGGAGAGGCGCACTACAAACCAACCGCAAGCACCAAAGAGGCTTTCCCATGGGGAGCACAAGGCTGCTACCTATTGGTAAAGCCCATCTCCCCGCAGGAGCGGAAGAAGGCCAAGCAGGCCCATAGGACCGCGGCCAAGGAAGTGGCCAAGGTCACCACCACCATCCCACACTCACAACGCCAGGAGGACATGGAGACCTTCACAGCAGAAGCAACTCGGGAATCCATCACCCAATCAGATTGGGAGGCCCAAGCTGAACAGGCCACTCAATCCAAGGATCTGATGGGAGATTCGATCTCACCCAATCGCGGCACCCAAGCCCCAGTTGAAACTGACTTGGGACCTATCCCAACCAAAAAATTTTTTTTGCCCCACTCGACGGTGCACCAAACTTATCCGCACCGCAAAAATTCGTCCAACGTCGGGAAAACAAAAAGCGAAGGCCAAAGCCAACGCGACTCTTTCCACAAAAATTAACAAAAACCCTGATAGCATTGCTGCTAATACCCGCGCTGCTGTGAAAGCCCGTGGGGACCTGGAAGAGGCTGGTGGGCCAGGGGGCCCACCCCTCGCACCTAAGGTGCGATGGGGGAAACCTTCACTCTAGGGACGCTGAATATTGCCGGACTCAAGGCCTCCCCATCCTGGGCTAGGAAACTGAGTTTTTTACAAAATAATTTACCCGTGGATATCCTGGCCATCCAGGAAACCCACTGTCCACGAGGTTCCGAGGATGCTTGGAAAACAATGCTCCTACCATCCCTATCCTTTTTGGTCGAAGCACTGTGGGGTGCTAATTCAGAAAAACAATTTTTTCAAATTTACATCTTCAGAAACATTCCTAAATGACTGAGTGCTCGTTGTCACCTTCTCATGGGCCAATGTTGCACACACAATCGTCAACATTTACGCCCCAAACGGTGCACAAGAGCGTTGGGAATTTTTCTCGTCGGTCAAATCCCTCCCGCTACCCCCAATTCTTTCCTAATTGGTGACATGAACTGTTGGCTAACCTCACCAACGGACCAGTGGCCGCCCTCACCCCACGCCCCACAGGGTCATGTAGAACTACGCGTTCTAAAAGCCACCCTTGGGTTAATGGATGTGCTGCCACAACATGCCCTACTGCTCAAAAACATGACGCGTCCCCACATCCACAACGGCCAATTAAGGTCCATGACCCGCATTGACCTTATTCTAGTGCCAGCGAAATTCCAACCCCACATCTCCCACTTCAAAACAACGAAAATGGAATTCTCCGACCACCGACTGGTCTCAATAACATACCACTTACCCGTCAAAGTTGCAAAGGCCCCACATTGGTGCAAAATCCGCCCCCCAGAGCTTGCGTCACCAGGATTTTCCACGTGGGTGGAAGAGGCAACTTTGGCAAAATCGTTTGTTGCACCATTTTGCGTGGACCCCCATTTCCACATGGGCAACTTTCAAAGAAGACACCATCCGCCACTATTGCCATCTCTCATCCAGATGCTCACGAGCCACATCAGCGGTTATATCATGTGCGCTGGCGGAATTGGCCCACTTGGAGTCCAACATTACAGCCTCAGGATATAGCCCTGCATGGGGCCAGAAGTGGGCAGAGGCAGCAGCCCACCTCAACGCACTTGAAAGGCAACACAAACATCGGGTTTGTGTCCAATACAGGGCCACACGCATCACTAAAGGCGACAAGTGCACCGCATACTTCTTCAAAAAAATTTTGCACCACGCTAGAGCGTGGCCTGCACACAGGTGCAAAGATTGGATAATTCTATTGTGGACACACCGGCCCGAAGTGGCAATTGAAACGCAAAGATATTACTCCAAGTTATACCAAGCTGAACCAATTCAGCCAGCTGAAATGGCAGAATTTCTCGACAAAGCTCATATCCGCACCATTTTCTGATACCCAGAAATAATGAATTTAATTACTCTGAATGAATTATGGACTACCATTCATGGTGCGCCAAACCAAAAATGCCCAGGCCCAGATGGCATTCCATATGAGTTCTACAAAAAATATTTTAAATATATAACCCCATTGCTGCTAGCCTCACTCAACCAAAGCCTGTTGGAAACGCGCCTCCTACCAGGAGGACATGAGGCTTTTACAGTCACACTCTTCAAGAAAGGGGATAGGCTAGACTTAGCCAACTGGCGCCCCATTTCTCTAACAAACACAGACACCAAAATTTTAACAAAAATCATGGCTAACCGTTTAGGGACTGTAGCATCTGCCACCATCTCTCCAGAACAATTCAGTTTCATCCCCAGAAGGTCGATTTGGGATAATGTGCACCCTGTGGCTAATGTGTGTCAGTCCACAGCCTCTGGGGCACTTGTATTCTTGGACCAACAAAAGGCCTATGATAGAGTAAACTGGGAATACCTTAGGGCCTGCCTCCAACAATTCCGCCTACCTCCCCGCTTCATTAACTGGGTGATGCTGCTCACGGAATCTGCAACAATGGCTGTGCGCAGCCCAGGTTTCCTAACGGAAGTAGTCCATCCTCAAAGGGGCCTGCGACAAGGGGACCCCCTGAGCCCACTCTTATACAACTTCAGCCTTGACCCACTACTGCGAAATGTGAATGCCCAACTCACTGGGGTCCATGTGCCAGGCCAAACCCCAGTCAAGATGATGGCATTTGCAGATGATTGCGTGGTGGGGGTGTCTAATAATCAAGATGCACGCGCGCTTGAAGCCCTCATCCAGGAATATTCCCGGGTAAGCAACGCGGCACTGAACGCCTCCAAAACCGAAATCATCCTCCTTGGTCAGTTTCAGAACTGCTGGGCCCCAGCAAGTAGTTCCCAACCCAGCCCAGATGCTCGCCCAAGTCCACGCCTCACTAACTCAAAACACACCGCTCCACTGGTGCTCCCCTTTGTGCCGCGACCTACCATAGGACTGGTACGCCATCTGGGCGTGTGGTTGGAGGCAGGAGGATACGCGTCAGCAGTAATGGAGGGCCATATACTGGACAACGTGATGAAGCGAATCGCCTCTCTCAGAGCCCACCCTACTACCCTCACTGGCAGGGTTGTTCTTGCCAACTCTATGCTCCTATCCAAAGTCTGGTTTGGAGCCCACGCCATCCCCTTCTCCCCAAGCTTCTTCAAATCCCTGTATGCTTTGCTACAAGGTTGGCTTTGGTCAGGCCGCCCTCCACCAGTACGGCTAGAGGTCATGTTTGGCCCTCATCATCATGGTGGCATGGGCCTACTTGACTTCAAAGCCCATGCCGCCAAGATCCTGGGCACCTGGATTGCGGCCATCACTGCTCCTACACTCCCATCCCAACACTGGTCCCGCGCGGCCCACTCCAACTTCTCCCGAGCCTTGGGCCTCAACAATCCATCAAACCCCCACTCCCTGATGAAAACACCTCGCATCACACACATCGGCCACAGGTCCTCACGGGACCAAAACCCACTACAAACGAATCCTACTCTCCATGCGAAGCGCAGAGTGGAGAATTCGTATTAGTGGACATACAACCCAAAGAGGCCGCCCCTCTCCTCAGTTCACACAAGAGGTACAGGGGCTACCCATCCATGATGGCGTGATCCCCATTCGACCCCAAGTCCTATCCAGGGTGGACTACCTGGACATGATGGACATCCCTTATTCCACTGAGACCCAAAAATTATCTGGAAATACGCACACCATCCTCTGTTGCAGCCTCAAGTCCGCTCCCATGTGTGGCGCTGCCTGAGGCAGGTGTATCGTACAGCTGAGCGCTCTAATGCTTTACACTCATCCTGTGTCGTGTGTGGCCAGTATGGAACGCTGTTTCACCGCCTGGAGAAGTGCCCCACCTCTAAAGTAATATGGCGCGAAGTCCAACGTCTGCTAGGCCAGGATCAAACACATCCCTTCAGTCTGTCAAGAGATATGTTTGCTTCATCAATGGCCTCCCCCTCCCACCCTCCCTTCGTGCTCTGGTGGTTGCAATCGCCATGTGGACTATCCACACGATTGTCTTGGATTCCATCGCCGGATCCATCCCCACCCTCCCAGAAGCTGTCCACAGATTCCGGTCTCATTTGGTGGATCACTTTCAAGCGTGGATGTTTGGATATCTCCCACCACGTCGCCGGCAGCTGGTCTCCTCCTGGTTCCCAGTCTGGTTCATCAAATCAGACCCCTTCCTCCACATGTGCTCAATAGTGGCTACGCCCCCTACACACGTTCCCTCCCCTTCCCATAAGTGGCGTTCCCGCTAGCACAAGAGATAGCATCGCTTCTCTGGGGTGCCTCACCTGGTACTAAGTTTTGTCTCCTCTGAGTCATATTCGGAAGTGTCCGTCCCATGGTCGGCCTTCCCCACAATAAATTTAAATTTTTTATATGTCAATGTTCTTAGCCAGAGTAACAAGTATCAGAAGAAACTGGAGAGTCAGATAAACTAATGTAAAAATAATAGGCTATAATCTCTAAATGTTTTAAGATAAAAAATACGCAAGTTGATATAATATAAACGTTAAATTTTGACAATGATAGTCATTTATGTATCATTGGGCATTCTTATGTCTAAATTTGATGACTATTATCTGTTAAATAAAATCGTCTGACAGTTTATGAACTATAATCTTTTAGGTTTACCAAACACTTGATGAGTGATGTGTTAAGGCAATGAGAACTGAAGTATGTGAAGCCACGTCCAAGGTGTTAATAATTTTATTAATATCTGTGCACTCACATGGGCCGGGTAATGCAATAATTATTAAATTTTACAGAAAAATCACATTGAGTTAGTGGCTCAGCATGTTTTGCAAAGGACTTAATATGAATACATTAATGGAAAATTACTTTATCATTTCACTTACAGATCCCTTTCAGATAAGGCAAACAAGATACTTTTTAGCATATTTAGAATTATACAATATTAATAATTACAAGAATCAAACACTAGGATACAAAGTTGCTGTGTTATTTTAGGTATTAATTTATTATGTATCTTTTTTCACTCAATTGATATTGATATTGATATTGTACTAATATAATATTTTTCATAAGCTATGTAACCAAAGTCTTATTTTTCATGTAGCTACCTACCCCTCTTAAAAAATAGCTTGAAAGAGAAGTTTAACTAACAAAGAATTACAATTATGATAGCCTATAATGCATGACTTTCATATTTGTCAGATAATTGCCCTCCTAATTTCAAGAAAAAGATGCTTTGGGTCAAAATAGTCCAAAGGGGGGAAATGTCAGACATTTACAATTTTAAATGTGGATAAGAGCTTTTTGAATAAAATAATGATAGTATCAGCCAAAAGACCCTGTTCAATTCTCGGTGGAACCCCTTGAATCAGGGTAACACTTTTACTAATACTACACGGGCAATTAGCTCTAGGTTGGGCAGTCAGATTGCCACAACTACACGGCAGAATCCAGGGAGTCCATCGGAGGTTCCTCTCCAGGCCACGTCTAGTTCAATTCAAACACCTAAGCGGGGACCAACCACCTTTTATAGGCTTGGTGGGGTCCCCCAAGGTGCTTTTATCTTCTCTAACATTGATTGGTTGATATATCAGTTGTTACCTCACGGGTTCATCTTGACTAAAAAATAATCACCACAGTCATCTTACCAAAGTGAAGTGAGTTTCCTGAGCTCCAATAGTCCAAATTTTCATATTCCTTAATTCAGACCATACTAAGCTATTCCAAACATTAGCATTGAATTCCCTTCGACCCTCAATACTCAATACAGTTTAAATATTGAGTGGTAGTATTGAGAAGGATCACTTTTTTCCTTGTCCCGTGCCCAATAAAACCTTAAAAACACCAACTTTACTTTTATGTAAAAAGGTTACAGCTTTAGTTTTAGAAGTGTTTTGTGGTAATCCAGCTGTTGTCAGCACTAGCAAGCATAAACCTTGCTGGATTACCACAAAGTGGTGCTCACTACAGGGGCTCCTGTACACCACAAAATTACTTTTCACCAAAATGGAGGGCGCACCTGCTGGAAGTGTTACTAGCTGGGTGAGAAACGGAGATGGGCAGAAGATGACCGTATGGATAGCACCCAACCTTATCATTTTGAAAGAGAGCAGATTGAACGAATCCTGATAACAAAGTCTCACCGCCTTACCTGGCCTGCAGCTGAAGTAGTGAGAAACCTAACTCATGGCAAATTAAACCCTGGCGATATTGCATCCTGAGAAAGAGGTTCTTCTGTAGAGGACTGTTTTATGTACCTATATAAGACTCTAATCCTTCCTGATGCCTATAGCCAGCTTACTAATTTGACTAACTATGTCCGCAAATTTTCCCATCCTGCATTGTTTCACATATACACCTATTAGCCGTCCATCATGAAGAGCTGCATCAACTCCTGTCAAGCCATGATGCTCTAGTATTAGCTTATGATAGTTTATTACCAATTGACCTCTGACCATATTTGAGCGGCTAAATATGATGTGGAGGCAAACCAAAAATTCATTATTCAGTTGCATGAGCGGCTCACCACCATGGATACTGGTGTAGTAAAGTATGTAGAGGAGGCTATGAAGATCTTCCAGGATGAGTTGAACGCCTCCGCCGCTAGAACCCGCTCTCTAGTTGAGGAGTTTGCCAAGGAACTTGAAAAGCATGAAGAGCAAACTCACAGCAACCTCTTGGCACATGCATCCACCCCTCAACCTGAGGATGAACAATGTGTTGGTGTGGTGGAGCGGCAACAAGCCCAAGCCTTGTCACACATTGAGGAGCTTGAGTGACGTCTATTCCAAGAACCTTCTAGGGCTACCCCCGCTCTAGAGGTTAAGGTGGCTTAACTGGAAAAGGAGCTATCTCTTAAAGCCTCTCTTGAGAATACAAAATATTTGGCCCAATGGGTTAGCAAATGTGAAAAGAAGCTCATGAAGTCAAGACATCACTTAAAGGGCCCACACTGTTGAAGGATGTGCATAATGATTGATGCAGGTTGAGCGTAGCTATGAACAGATTAAGGGTGACGTACAATTGTAAGGCTCCCACCCATGTGACGATAAAGGCTGTAAGAGGATGAAAGTGGAGCTCAAAAATGAGTGGGGGTCGTGGAGTTCACCACAAAACCTATGCTCTTGTGTGTCATAACTTCATTATAAAGTCAAGGAACTAGAGAGTCGTATTATAGAGCTGGAAACTCACAAGCTGGGGATGGAAGCCCGATTGGCTTTATGTAAATCCGCCTCCCATTAGCCCAGCACCGCCATGAAAACCAGGCTTAAAGCTATCCAAGACCATCTAAATTGACTCTCTCCTTTGACCAGTTGGAACTTTGCTCGGAAATCATGGGGACAGAAGATCCAGATATTCATACTCTTACTGGGGGTGACTTTAGTTCATTTTAACCAACGTTCAAAGACAAGTTTATCCCCGGCGAGGGTAGCATCACTTTGTTTTTATATATCTATAAAGCTGCTATGGAAGGGGCAACTGACTGTTAGAAGGTCAAACATATCCTCTCTTGTTTGAGTCTCATGGCCCAGGAGGTGATGGTGCCCAATACGGATGCCATCAACACCTGGTCCGAGGCTAAGGAAGCTCTCATTGACAAGGTTGGCTCAAAACAAAGCTTAAGTATGAAGAAGCAAGCATTAATGCGCATTAGCATAAGAAGAGAAGAGTCAGTGGTTGCCTTTGTTGAATGGTTCTATATTGAAGCGCAGAAATTGTTAACTTCTAAGATCTTGACCTTTATGACGCTGTTGCCGCTATCGTGACTGGATGGCATCTCATTCTCCTTTGGCGATGCACATCAATTCCGTCAAACACTAATTCCGCAACATCCATGATATAAAAGAGGCTCTACTAGATGTCGCTGACTTCCACAAGCTTGAAATTTCTTGTGGAGTAGTATCCCAACCTCACGTTCTGGCCAATGAAAACCAAAAGCCAAGCTCCATGTCCTGGACATTGAAGACAAAAAAGAGACCCTTCATATTATGAGCCCTGAGGAGCAAAAACCGAAAGCCAAGTGGCCTGCACATCCCTGGTGTGCCTACTGCAACAAGGTTGGGCACTATGAGACTGTGTTCTGAAAAAGAAAGATGACACCAAGGAGCAGGAGTAGGGAAAAGAGATGTCAGTGTAAGAATAGGAACTCCTATTGCTGACTCTCTCATGTGCCTGACTCACTTACTTCAATTATGCCATTACTTCTTGTTGAAATACCCCCAGGATGAATTTGAAGGGGTTATGAGGATGTTAGTTACTATGTACTAGGAGTGCCCGCTGAAGTGGAGGTTTCTAATTGTTTGAACGCTGGAGGAGAAGATAAGACCACCATATCTTAAGATACATACCTCAGCCAAGTTCTAGGGTGCCCTGCAGATATTGACACCTCCAGCGATTCTGATCAGCTCCTATCTGGCTAAATTCGTCCTCTTCAGCGAGGTCACACCATAAAGTCCAACCTGGAGAGTTACCCTGAGACTGCTCGCAAACTAACCTCCACTTTCTAGCTCAAGGAGGTCTTAGCTCTGTCGCCTTACTTTGGAGGAACACTCAGAAAGGTGGAAGTGGTCATTGAGAACGTCCAGGTTATGGCCATTCTAAATACTGGCTCCAGGTGAATGTAATCTCCTCAAAGCTGATGAAAAAGATAAAGCTGGTGCCTGATTTGGTGTATAATCAAGAGTTTGGAATTGCAGGCCCAAACAGCACCCATGCCATTAGGGCATACTCTTCCCTTCCCATCGAAATGGGATGCTCATCTTATTGGCCCCTGTAGTGGCCTTGGACAACAACACCTATGATATGCTCATAGGACCCAATTTATGATTGAATATGAGCGAATTATCAGCATGAAGCAAGGTTTCCTCTCGTTACATAATTACAAAGTCCCTTTAGTTTTATCCAATAAATTAACCCAGCAAGAACGGATATTCTTGCCTGGGTGAGTACCCATCTTCCGCTTTACTTTTATATTATACCACCTCAGGACAAATTACAAAAAAACTGCCTGATTCAGTGGATGCTAAGGATGGTATTCCTTTTTATGCTACGGACGAGGTAGTGATTAAGCCAGATGAACAATGAGTGGTTGTCACAAAGATCACCTTTCTAAATACCATATTACTGCTTGTTGCACCTTGTAAATATTGAAGACGTTAGCCCCTTGGAGCCTCGGGTATTGACTGGCATTCTAGACCTAGCCTACCAGAGGCCTATTACTATTCTGTTGGGGAACCTCATCGGCAAGGACATAGTTGTAAGAAGACACCAGGAGATTGGCAGAGGCTTGTTAGTCCCTGTGGAGGACATTGAACAAATTCACTTTATTGGCTCTACGTTGGATATGGGCCTGCCAACGTATAACCCAATACGTACCTTACCCAATGTTCATATCTCAGATGTGCTGACCCCAGATGAACTTGAAGTTCAACTTTATTGGAGGAATTTAGCGACATATTCTCCAAATCAGATAATGACTATGGCCATATGAAGGACTGGAGACACTCCATTGATGTGGGTGATGCCCATCCTATTCAGTCAAAACCTTACCACAAATCAATGATGAAAGAACAGCAGATGAGGGCGGAACCCAAGTAGTTACTAGACGTAGGGCTACTAGTTCCTTAACAAGGCCCTTGGTCTTCCCCTTTTCCTAATCAAAAGAAGAATGGAGGTCATCAGATAGTTATGGACTACTGCAAATTAGATAGCCTCATGAAATAGGATAGCTATCCTATCACCCACATTGATGACGCCCTGGCACAACTCTCCGGATCTACCTTCTTTTCCACAATGTACTTGGTTAGCGCCTATTGGCAAATGGACCTTTCTCCCCAAGACCAGGAGAAATGCGCTCTTATTTGCAGTGAAGGTATATTCCAACCCATTCAATTACCCCAAGGGTTGTACGATGCACCTGCAACTTTTCTAAAGCGTGATGGATCATATTTTGCAGGACATGAAGTCAAGTTGTGTCATCGTCTATCTTAATGAAATCATGATGTTCTCAAAAACCTTTATCGAATATCTTGATCACCTGAAGGAGGTGTTTCAATGCTTAAATGAGTCAAATATCAAGTAAAAACCCTCAAAGTGTACCTTGTATCAAATGAGTTTGGATTTTCTTGGACACTTCATTTCTCAAGAGGGAATCCAACCTATACAAGATAAGTTTGAAGCGATCTCAAAAATTCCTTCACCAAAAGATTTATGAGACATTAGGTATTTCTAGGGATGATGGTGTATTACTATCAGTTCATCCCTATGTTTGCCCAACTCAGCGAACCCCTCATCTGCCTACTGACTAAGAACACCCCTTCCCATTGAGGCGCTAAATAGAAGGCCGCTTTTGAGACGTTAAAACAACTGCTACAACAACATCCTATCCTGAGGCACCCCAACTATGAAAAATCATTTATTTATTTACTGACGCCTCGGACTATGCCATTGGGGCTATCTTAACTCAGCTGGATGAAAATGGTGTTGATCATCCTGTATCCTATTTCAGTAAGATGTTATCAAAAGTAAAATACAACTACAGCGTAATGGAAAAGGAGTGCCTTGCTGTTCTGTTAGCTGTAAAACACTACCGCCCTTTCCTGTATGGGACTACCCTCACTGTGGTTACAGACCATACTTTGTTTAAATGGTTACAGAACATGAAGGATCCTACTGGCCGGTTAGCTTTCTGGGCTCTAAAGCTCCAGCACTATGACATGAAGATTGAACACCATTGTTGGAGATACAACTAAGATGACTGAAATTACTCCAGATCAAGATTTGATATCTTGGTCTAATGAGATTGAAAAATCTAAAACGAGTATTTCTGATTCTCAATTTTGACTGAAGAAAGACTCTTTGGAGTTATTGACCTCCTACAATGGGTGAATCTAACCAATCCAAAGAAGCTCAGCAATCCAAGACGACCAAGAAATCTGAAATGACTAATCATTTTGAAGGGGCTAAACCCTCATTAAGAAGGTCAATTGCATCTAAGAAGAGCTTTATTAGATATGATCATCACAGATCTTTTAATAATAATGATAATCAACAATATCAGTCCTCTGGTAGGAAAGATCTTACCTCAGGTGAATCATGAAAATCCTCATGAAGAACCACGATTTATCCCTATAAATATCTCTGGTTTTTAATTAATAAAGTACCTTAATTCTCATCTCACATAGTTAAATTTTGGTCTATTCTCATACAGGATTCTGTATATCCAATTGGAAATTATTTATAGCAACGAAACTAATAACTTCATTGCAATTGTGTTGATCTTTGCTAGAGCCACGGAACTGATATTTTTGAAGCCTTTGTAGCACCTGTTTATCGTAATTTCTCATGAAATTCCAATACTGGTGCTCCCTACCAGGTCTGCTTCTGAGGCTACCTGGTGAAAACATACTTTCACAACAATGAATATGTCTAGCGAAGAGAGCCCCTCTTTGGAGGAATCTTTGAGTACCACCCAATGGGTACACTCTAACTGGCAAGCTTTGCCTTCCGCCAATATTAATAATCTACAATTTCAAGCTTCAATGGACTTGACCATCGAGGGCCCTGACCAATATAATTATCAAATTCAAGCCGCTAATGTTGAAGAAACCATTAAAAGCTTGATCAGAGGGTCATTCTGCCTGGTGCTCGCCCTAATCGTGACCGAGCATCTAAAGTTGCTGACAACATGATGAACCTATATAACTAAGCAGTGTTACAGCCTACCAAAGTTGGTTTAGCTAGAACTGAGAAGTACCTCCGACATTATGTACATCCTGCTATTCACCATGTACTCCATATTTTGGGGTTGCATCATCTAGAAATCCAGCGCCAGTTGACTCTAGAGCAACAATTTCACTCTCAATTATCTTCTTTGTATGAAACGGCATCCAACTTTGGAAGGGATAATCAAGAGGCCATTATCAATAATTGAAGAGAAATCATCGATATTCATAATCAGTTGGCGAGAATCAGTAATGGGGTTGTGGGATACATCGGCCAAGAAGTATATTATCAAGTTAGCAATGCCACTAACCCTATTCACCATTGGATTACCTCCCTGGAAGAGGATATTAAGAGACAACTGGATCAGTTGTGGGCCAAACATGAGAAGAGTTTGGGGGAGCTTAATGGGTTAACCCAACATCTTGTCCAAGTGGTGGGTAATATTAGAGAAGGTGAACCTGGCCATGATGGTCCTCCTGGACCACTGGGACCACCTAGCTCCCCATCTGTAACTCCAGGACCTTCTGGGGAACGTGATCCCTCTGGTCCAGTGGGTCAACAAGGCCCTCCAGGCCCTTCAGGTAGAGATGAGTCGCAAGGACCCCTGGGACCTCCTGGTCCCCCTGGCTCCTCGCTTCCAACATCTGATTCTGAACCTTCAATGCTCTTAGTATCTCAAGTACAAGCATTAGAAACCCAAATCTGAGATATAGCTCAAGGGTGTTTCTTATCCTTAGAAGGTCTTCCAACCGATCCAGACTATTCTTTAATCAATTTGCTGGATGGTGTTGAGAATTCACATTGGAAATGCGATGCAAATCAAACTACTCAAGAAACCCGGTTTGCTTCATTGACAGCATCCATTGAGCGATTGGTTGCCAAATGTGAGGTACTCAAGACTAAGCAAACGGAGATGGTTACTGTGATTTCCAACTTGAACTGAGCTCCTACAAATGACCATCTTAACCAATGGGTTCAAAATTTACAAGATGATTTGAATCTCTTGAGACAACAAGTTGACCAAGTTCCCCCTCATGCCCATTTCACAGAGTCTGAACCCTCCAAGGTTGGACCAGTAGTGGTATCAGGCATACACATCTTGAACAATGAAGCCACCCTTTTCAAACCCACCTTCAAGGATAAGTTCGAACCAGGTGAAGGTAGCATCCATTCTTTTCTTTTTGTTTTTGAACGCGCAATGGATGGAGCTACTGATCAACAGAAGGTCCGCCATATCACTTCTTGCCTAAGCAGGTTTGCTCAAGAGATCATGGTTCCTCATCTTAAGGTTTGCACTATGTGGGCTCAAGTGAAAACCGCTCTCATAAAGGAATTTGGGAGTGATCAAATCCTTTCCAACCAAAAGCAAGCCTTTATGAGTATTCAAATTAAACGAGGTGAGTCTATCCAGGAATTCGCTAAATGATTCTACCATAAGGCCCAGACTCTTGCTATGTGCGACCAGATTACTGTTGATGAAGCTATATTGGCTGTAATGAGTGCGTTCGGTTCTTGCACTCAATTACTACTACACTTGAAATCACTTAAAAGAAATTTCAGCTCCATTATCAACATCAAAGAAGCGCTTATGGAAATCCCTAATGGGGTGGTACATCTGACCTTCTCTAGTAACCCTCGTTCTCACATCCATGCAATGCCACCCAAACCTAAATCCAAACTGAAGAAGGAGCTGTGTACTTATTGTGGTCTCATGGGCCATGTGGTGTCTCAATGTTAGAAAAAACAAGCGGAGGAGTCAAAAAAGAAGAGTCAGCATAGGGCACGAGGCTCCCTGTGCTGACCTACCTCAGGTGCCTCAGTCAAGACCTTTTGATTCTTCTTTAGACTGTTATGTGGTATCCGCTCCCAATGAGCTTGATATCCCTGATGAATTATCCAACAAAGACTATATTTCTGCTTATGCTTCCTCTTTTTCTTCTAATTCCATTCAAACGATTAATCCCTCAGTATTCTCAATCCCAAACTTTGGCACTGATGTAACTCAGGTGGAAGTCATCATGCTTAAGATAAAAGTTCCGGCTATCATTGATACTGGATCGCCAATCAATGTAATCTCGTTCAAACTTATGAAGAAAATTAAATAGGCTCTCGACCTGAACCATTCCCAAGACTATGGAACTTCTGGACCTTCCTACACCAAGTCTATAGGAGCCTATTCCTCTCTTCTGATGCATTTTAGAAAGTTGGTTGTGTCAGCCCCTGCAGTGGTATTGGATAACAACTGCTATGATCTGCTCTTAAGAACTAAGTTTATCACCAATTTTGATGCGATAATCAGCATTAAGATAGTTACCTTTCTTTAATTGGGTACTGATACCTTTAATCTTACATGATGTTTCCACCACAAAGGCAAACTCAAACGACGTGTTTGCTTACTGGAATACCCCACTTCTATATCACGTCTCGAATACCAAATCCTGGATCCAAGGACTATACTTCCACCTCCGTCAGCTTGTGCCTCTGAGGACATGCCATTATATACAAACTCTCCGATTACTATCACCCCCAAAGCTCAAATCATTGATGATACGGGCGTACAAGTATTTGTACCCCATGATCATGTATTAGAGATATTTGGTCACCAAAATCCCTCTCATTTGGAGGCCTTACCCTGCCTGGGTATCCTTGGTCCTGCCTATGATGGGACTGTTTCACTTTTATTGGCTAATCTCACTTCCCGATCTATGCAATTGAATCGCAATAATCCCATTGCCTATGTGTGGCCTACTCCTGTGAATAACATATTATTCGTTTTGGGATGTAGAGATTTGTGAGGATTTGGGCTGGAAGATCCCCCTATTGTTGCTCAAATTGACGTCAAATTTGGGGATTCACTTACTTCAGAACAACAGCTGGAAGCTGAGGCCCTGATTGAAGAATATGCAGATATCTTTGCCCAAGGTCTAGGAGATTTTAGCCTGATGAAAGAGGTACAGCATTAGGTGAAAACTGGGGATACTCCTACTATTTGAGCTTGATCATTTTGCAAAATACAAAGTTGATGAGGCTTAAGTCTCAGTGGAACTGAAACAACTCCTCAAGGCCAGGCTACTAACACCTTTTAAGAGTCCATGGGATTATCTCTACTACTCATCTGAAAAAAGGATGGGGGTCACTGAGTGGTTATGGATTATAGTCAACTCAATGCTGTTACTCAGAAGGATTTTTATCCTTTACCTCGCATAGATGATTCATTGAGATTATTGTCTGGATCACAATACTTCTCTGCTATGGACCTTGCGAGTGGTTATTGGCAAATTGATCTTTCCGGGAAGATCGTCAAAAATGTGCTCTAATTTCTAGTGAGGGGCTATTTGAGACAACTCATATGCCACAGGGGCTTTGTAATGCCCCTGCTACTTTTCAACGAGCCATGGATGGCTTGTTTGGGGATCTGAAACTTTCTTGTGTTTTAGTTTATCTATATGATGTTACTGATTTTTCACGCACTTTTAATGAGCATTTGACTCATTTGATGGAAGTTTTTTTGCTGACTGCGTCATGCCTCACTTAAGCTCAAACCATCAAAGTGTGCTTTTTTCAAATCTGAGATGGAATTCTTAGGTCATAAAGTTGATTTCGAGGGGATTTTACCCTTATTTAATAAGATACAAGCTATTTTGGACATGCCTGTTCCCAAAAAGCTTGCATGATATCCAAGTGTTTTTAGGGATGGTTGGTTATTATTGACAATTCATCCCCCATTTTGTGGAGATTGCTGAACCTTTAGTTTACCTTTTGCACAAGGAAGTCCCTTTGTATGGGAAGAATCATAGCAACAACTTTGATATGTTGTGCCAAGCCTTAATGAGTGCCCCTGTCTTAGCCCAACTTGACTTTTTCAAAATTTTTATACTATTTAATGATGTTAGTGATATTGCTATTGGGGCCATTCTGGCTCAACATGATACCAATCTGGTTGATCACCCCATCGCATACTATAGTAAAACCTTTCTAAGGCTGAACGCAATTATAGCGTTACTGAAAGAGAATGCCTCACTGTGTTGTCCGCCATCAAGCATTTTCGCCCTTATCTATATGGCAAGCATTCCACTATTGTAATGGATCACGCTTCCCTAAAGTGGTTGCAACAAATGAAGGATCCTGATGGGCGCTTAGCTAAATGGCTTTAAAGCTCCAAAATTATGACTTCACCATTCAACATCGCGCTGGAGCTATACATCAAAACGCTGATGGCCTTTCTCAGTTGCCTATCTTAACATTATTTTCTGCAGAGGAAGATCGAATTTATGACCTGATCAGTAGACCTGAGCTCTGGTTCTGTAAATCTAAGGATGTTATCTCAAAGCTACAATCCTTAACTGAAGACACTCAGGTTAAAGAAGGTTCATTATATAAAAAGTCAGGATCTAAGTGGTTGCCCTTTATTCGGCCCTCTGCAAGGACTGATACCATTATGAAGGCCCATCAAGCTGTAGGTCATGGAGCTGTCGCTAAGACACTACAGTGGTTAAAGAATCATTGTTACTGGGATAACATGCTGGAAACTGTACACGATGTGCTGGAATCTTGTCTTAAGTGCCAACAACAACATGGTGGAAATCTGACTTTCCAACATCAAATTGTGGGACCTTCCAAACCCTTTTCCACTATGAGTATTGATGTGGTGGGTCCTTTCCATATGGCCACCTATGGACATCGATATATTCTGTTAGCTATTGACCATTTTACTAAATGGATTGAAGCTAAGGTGTTTCCACGGTTACCGCCAAGGTGACAGCATCCTTTTTTTCAAGCAAGCTTTCACCAGGCATGGTAGCTCAAAAGTCCTGTTAACAGATAATGGAACCAATTTCATTTCTCAGGTGGTGGCTGAGCTTACCAAACTAATGGGGACTTATTTTTCCTTTACAACTCCTTATAATTCTTCAACTAATGGTGCAGTCAAAAGGGCTAATGTTACCTTCTAGACATTCTTCAAAAGATGGCCTCCAATAATCCTAGTAGGTGGAACCTTTACTTACCTAGTGCGATGTTAGCTTATAGAGTTAGCTATCATCATATTATTAGAATGTCTCCTTTTAAAGCTTTATATGGTTGGGAACCTATCCTCCCCCCTCAAGTGTACAACCTATACTTGAAGAGGATAACTCACAAAATACCAATTTAGCTATGAGGAGATTAGCTGATGAAATCATCCAATCACAAACATTAGCTTCAAGTTCCCTTACTACTACCACCTTGAAGGAAAGTACCGGAATTAACGCTAGTAGACCGACGTTACCAGAATATCAAGTCAGAGATCTTGTACTTTTCTACCACCATAGGCTGGGAGGAAGGATTCATAAATCGGACACCTTATGGGCTGATCCTTATCATATTATTTATTGTTGGGGTATGGATTACTCCATTGCCACTATTGATATTGGTACTGTTATCAATGAGTGCATAGTAGGTTTCTTTGCAAGTATGTGCCCCCTAGGCAAGATCTTGAGTGGGGCATTGTTGGAGATACAACTAAGATGACCTAAATTACTCTAGATCAAGATTCAATATCTCAGTCTAATGAAATTGAAAATTTAAAACGAGTATTTCTGATTCTCAATTTGACCAAAGAAAGACTCTTCAGAGTTATCTTCCTCCTACAATGGGTGAATCTAACCAATCCAAAGAAGCTCAGCAATCTGAGATGACCAAGCAATCTGAAATGACTAATCATTTTGAAGGGGCTAAACCCTCATTAAGAAGGTCTATTGCATCTGACAAGAGCTCTATGAGATATGATCATCACAGATCTTTTAATAATAATGATAATCAACAATATCAGTTCTCTGGTAGGAAAGATCTTACCTCAGGTGAATCATGGAAATCCTCATGAAGAACCACGAAATTTTCCCTATAAATATCTCTGGGTTTTAATTAATAAAGTACCTTAATTCTCATCTCGCATAGTTTAATTTTGGTCTATTCTCATACAGGATTCTGTATATCCAATTGGAAATTATTTATAACAACGAAACTAATAACTTCATTGCAATTGTGTCAATATTCACTAGAGCCACAGAACTAATTATTTCGTTTTCTTTGTAGCGCCTGTTTATCATGATATTTACGAAATTCAATAACCATGATGGAACCCATCAAATGAATGTTGATAGATTAACTCAGCTTCCAGTCCTTTAACTGGATAATAGTGAGGCGGAGAGGCTATATGACCTCTTAATGACCCCCAACAACTGGGAAGATGAGGATTACCTGTCCGGAAAATAAGAGTCCGGCACTCATTCAACACCAAAGTGGATAATAGAAAATTTTACAAGCAGGTGGGGGCAAAGTGGCTGCCTTATCTTCGGCCCTCAGAACGTGTACCTGCTATCCTGGAAGCTCACTCCACCCTAGGTCATGGAGGAGCAAAGAAAACCTATGAGTGAATTAAGGATCGGTATTATTGGAAAGGAATTATGGAAATTATTGTTGAAGTCAGATGCCTGCCTCACGTGTAAGAAGCAATCCAGTTTCAAGACTAGATACCAATTACAACCAATTATCCCTCAACAACTGTCCACACCATCAGCCTAGATGTAGTAGGTCCCCTCCCACAGACTACTGGTGGAAACAAATTTATCCTAGTAGGCATTGATCACTTTACTAAGTGGGTTGAAGCCGTGGCTCTCCCTGCCCAAATGGTCAATGCCACAGCCACGTTTTTACATCAAAACATTTTCACTCATAATGGCTGTCCTCAAGTATTACTCTGCGACAATGGTGACAACTTCACCTCCAGAGTAGTCAAAGTCTTGACTACTTCTATGGGAGACAAAAGATTTTCTCAGCTACATATAATCCATCTATGAAAGGGACTTTGAAGAGCAAGTGGAACCTTGGTCTCCATTTTACAAAAAATGGCATCTTCTGATCCACTTCACTGGGATTAATTCCTACCTAGTGCTCTTATGGCATACCAGATTAGTTATCAATGGATCTAAAAATGTCCCCATTATGTGTCTTGTATGGGTGGGAACCCAGAATACCTGCTCTCTTAGTTAAAGATATTTTTCTCTAGAGTTGAGGAACCTGAGAAAGCCATGAAAAGATTGGCTCAGCGCATCATCCAGCTCCAATTTGAGGCTATGAACAATCTAGCCAAAACAGGACTAAAGAAGGGCAGGCTGCCAAAGAGCTTCAAACTCCCTACCTTCTTTCCAAGTGTTTGACTTGGTTCTATATTATCAATGCTTGCATCATTAATAGGAGTGGTAGGCTTGGGTCAATTTGGGAAGGCACTTTAATCATCACCTACAAGAGAGGTGAGGAGTATTTTATCAAATCCTTAGCTACAGGGATTATCAACAACTGGGTACATGGTCATTTCCTTCAGCCCTATTTGCCCCCCAACATTTTTGAAGGGGTGATGTCAGACAATTGCCCTCCTGGCTTCATGAAAAGAATATTTTGGTTCAAAATAGGCCGAAAGGGGACAATGTTGGACATTTACAAGTTCAAAATGGGGATATGAGCTTTTTGAATAAAAATAATGATAGTATCAGCCAAAAGACCCTGTTCAATTCTTGGTGGAACCCCTTGAATTGAGGTAAACCTTTTACTAATACTACATGGGCAATTAACACTAGATTGGGAAGTTGGATTGTCCCCACCATGCGGCAAAGTCCAGGGAGGCCATTGGAGGTTCATTCTCAGGTCACGTCTAGTTCAATTTCAAACACCTAAGTGGGACCACCCCCCTTTATAAGCTGGTGGGAGTCCCTAAGGTGCAATTATTTTTTATGGTAGTTGGTTGAAATATATAAACTCATTACCCCATGGGTTTGTCTTGCCTAAAAATAGCTTTCCATCAGTTGTCTCACCAAAGTGAAGTGAGTTTCCCAAACTCTGATATGTTTAATTTCAATATTCACTAATTTGGACCATACTAAGCTATTCCAAACATTAACATTGAATTCCCTTTACCCTTAATACTCAATACAGTTTATATATTGAGTGGTAGTATTGAGAAGGATCACTTTTTCCTTATCCAACGCCTAATAAAACCTTTAAAAAGCCCAAATTTACTTTTATTTAAAAATTATTAGCTTTAGTTTTAGAAGTGTTTTGTGGTAACCTGGCTGTTGTCAGCACCAGCGAGCATAAACCTTTCTGGATTCCCACAAGATGCAAGTCATAGACAAAATATTAAAATATATACAAAGTTTCACTGCTTGTTTAACTACAAACTTACTAAAATCTTGATTACATTTCAAATGGGGACAAGACATAAGCTTGACTATAAGTCAAGTTACCTTAATAGCATTATTTAATAGATATTAATCTTTCAAACCTAGCAAAAGATAATCAGAAACATCACTTCTATATATAAAGAACTAAAAATTTGAAAAATCTGCACTATGTATAGCATTTCATTATGACGCTTAACTTTTCTAATAGACATGTAACCTTAAAATTGGTGGACAGCATTGCTTGCTTTTGCCTAACATTTAATGTGAAGCGATGTTCCTAAACTGGTCTCTTTATCAATAACAATCTACATTTAAGGAACTTTTCTCTCTCGTTGCAATCACTTTTGCAACTTATTCAATTCAAGTCTAATTTAGTTTGATAATCTCACAGGGGAGATTAGTCTGCGCCCAAGTCAGGGAGCAGTTGGGCAAGTAAGGTAAGAGGCACAGGTGGTAGGCCCACAACCTCCAACGTTTGAAAACGCCCCAGAGAAACTGGTGGATTAAATAAAAATAAAAAACCAGCTGTTACTATTTCCTCAAAAATCCTCACTTGACAGGCGCGATGTAATACATCAACACGCCACACTCTCAACCACTCTTGTCAGTGGAATATGGAGTCTAGGTGTTCCTGATTATCCAACAAACAGCTTTGTGGGAAAAATTTTGTGGGGATGTGCACACTTTTTTCCTGACTGCGGTGTACGTTGCACCTCACTCCATGTCATGCGGTTGGCTGGATCTCGTTTTAAAAACAAGGAGGCAGCAAATGAAGCTGCTGTGGTGCATGCAGTGATCAACCTCCCCAAAGGGCAGCGGGTCATCAAAACTAAGCGCACCAGATGGACAAATCCAACCAAATTTTCCTCACGTTTGACTTTTTGCCCACTACAGTCAAGCGTGCCATTCTGGAGCAGCACCTGAAAGATGGTCTCACCATATATGGCGAAATACAATCCTTCAAGATGCAACGCTTTACGCTGATGCCACACCTGTGCACTGGCAAAGCCATTGCAGATCTGACTCCAACCGAGGAGATCATGAAGGACCTAACCCAGATCCCGCACTCCACTTATATTGATATTGAAGGGCATACCACCCACCCTTTCTGGGTAACCATAGACAGCGCACCCCCATCTGCACCCACTGTGATGCATTTGGCCATAAGGCACATGCATGCCCCACCAAGGAGGGCATCACATTCCAAGAGCACCCCTCAGCGGCCATGGCCAACGGGGAGGCTCACTATGAACCTTTCACCAATACCAAAGAGGCCTTCCCATGGGGAGAACAAGGCTGCTACCTACTAGTAAAGCCTGTCTCCCCTCAAGAGCAAAAAAAAAGGCCAAACAGGCCCGCAGGGCTGCGGCCAAGGAAGCGGCCAAGGTCGCCTCTGCTATCCCACACTCCCAACGCCAGGAGGACATTGAAACCTTCACAGCGAAGCAACTCGGGAATCCCTCAACCAATCAGATTGGGAGGCCCAAGCTGATTGGGCCACCTAATCTGAGGATCCAATGGGCGACTCAATCTCACCAGATCTTTGCAACCAAGCCCCAATTGAAACCAACTTGATCTCCAACCTACCTGAAATTTTTTTTGACCCAAACGTTGATGCACTGAACTTATCCACACTGCAAAAAATCCGTTTGACAGCGGGGAAACAAAAAGTGAAGGTAAAAGCCAACGCGAACCTATCTGCCAAAATTAACAAATCTACTGATAGCGTTGCTGCAAACACCCACACCACTAGAAGGCCCATGGAGATCCAGAGGAGGATGGTGGGCCTGGGTGCCCACCCCTCACACCTAAGGTGCAATGGGAGAAGCCTTCACTTTAGGGACGTTGAATATTGCCAGACTCAAGGCCTCACCATCCCAGGCTAGGAAACTGAGTTTTTTAAAAAAATTTACCCATGGACATCCTGGCCATCCAGGAGTCCCACTGTCCACGAGGTTCCAAGGATGCTTGGAAAACCATGCTCCTCCCATCCCTATCCTTTTGGTCAGAGCACTGTGGGGTGCTTGTTTGGAAAAACAATTTTTTTAAATCTTTAACATCTGAATCCTTCCTCGATGGCCAAGTCCTTGTTATCACATTTTTGTGGGCTGACATGGTGCACGCTATCATCAACATTTATGCCCCAACCTGTGCATGAGAGTGTCAGGAATTTTTCTCATCAGTCAAATCTCTTCCATTACCCCCAGACCCTTTTGTAGTTGGTGACATGAACTGTTGGCTAAACACATCCACGGACTGTTGGCCTTCCTCATCCCACACCCCCCAGGGTCATGTAGAACTTCGTGTTTTAAAGGCCATCCTTGGGTTGCTAGACGCGCTGCCACAGCATGCTCCACTACTCAAGAACATGACGCGCCCCCATTTTCATGATGGCCAACTAAGGTCCATGTCCCGCATAGACCTTATCCTTGCGCCGGTGAAATTTTGATCTCATATTTCCCACTTCCACACATCAAAAATCAATCTCTCCGACCACCAGTTAGTCTCAATAACCTACCACTTACCTGTCACAGTGGCTAGGGCTCTGCATTGGTGCAAACTCTAACCACCCAAACTTGCGTCACCAGGATCTTTTACTTGGGTGGAATCAGCGACTTCAGCAAAATATTTTATTACACCTTTTTGCATGGACCCAATTTCCACATGGTCAGTCTTTAAAGAGGATACCATCCGCCACACTCGCCACCTCTCATCCTGATGCTCATGAGCTACATTGGCCATTATCTTACGCGCTCTGGCAGAGTTGGCAACCTGGAGTCCAACATTCCAGCCATGGGCTACAGCCCTGCTTTGGGTCAGAAGTGGGCTGAAGCAGCCGTCCACCTCAACGCTCTTGAAAGGCAACACAAACATCGGGTTGTGTTCAGTACAGGGCCAAACACATTACAGAGGGTGGCACATGCTCCACTTATTTTTAAAAAATTCTTTGCACTGCGCCAGAGCGTGGCCTGCACATAGGTGCGGAGGTCAGATAATTCCGTTGCGGATAAGCCAGCCAAAGTGGTGATCAAAATACAAAAGTATTACACTGAGCTGTACCAATCCAATCCAATTCAGCTGGCCAAAATGGCGAAATTTCTCGATAGCACTCACATCCGCACTGTTTCCCAATACCCAGAGTTAATGAATTTGATTACTCAAAATGAACTCTGGTCCGCCGTCCGCAGTATACCAAAATTGAAAATGCCCAGGCCATGATGGCATTCCGTTTGAGTTCTATAAGAAGTACTTCAAGTATCTATCCCCACTGCTGCTTGCCTCCCTTAACCAGAGCCTTCTGGAAACGTGTCTTCTACCAGGAGGGCAAGAGGCCTTCACCATTACACTCTTTAAGAAAGGGGATAAGCTAGACCTAGCCAAATGGCGCCTCATTTCTCTAACTAACACGGACACCAAAATCTTAACTAAAATCATGGCTAACCGCCTAGGGATTGTAGCCTCTGCCACCATCTCCCAAGAACAATTTGGTTTTATACCCAGAAGGTCGATTTGGGACAATGTGCACTCTGTGACTAACACATGCCAGTCCAAGGCCTCTGGGGCACTTGTATTTTTGGACCAACAGAAGGCCTATGATCAAGTAAACTGTGAATACCTCAGGGCCTGCCTCCACCAATTCTGCTTGCCCCCTCACTTCATCAGCTGGGTGATGCTGCTTACGGAATCTGCAACAATAGCAGTGCGTGGCCCTTGCTTCCACACAAGTAGTCCGCCCTCAAAGGGGCCTACGCCAAGGGGACCCCCTTAGCCCACTCTTATATAACTTCAGCCTTGACCCACTACTTCAAAATATGAATGCCCGCCTCACTAGGGTCCATGCATCAGGCCAAGTCCCAGTCAAGATGATGGCGTTTTCCGATGATTGTGTGGTCAGGGTGTCTTATAATCAAGATGCACGCGTGCTTGAAGCTCTTATCCAGGAGTATTCCTAGGTAAGTAATGCTGCACTGAACGCTTCCAAAACCGAAATCATCCTTCTTGGTCGGTATCAAACCTGCTGGGCCCCAGCAACCAGTGCCCAGCCTGGCCCATCTGCTCGCACATATGCTCGCCTTCCCTGCTCACCCCACACTGCACCACTTGTGCTCCCCTTCGTGCCACGCCCTACCACAGGGCCTGTCCGCCACCTGGGCGTGTGGGTGGAGGCAGGCGGGTATGCCTCAGCAGTAATGAAAAGTCATATTCTAGAAAACGTGATGAAACGCATCGCCTCCCTCAGAGCCCACCCTACTTCCCTTAATGGCAGGGTTTAAGCCAACTCTATGCTCCTCTCCAAAGTCTGGTTTGGAGCCCACGCCATCGCCTCTCCCCAGGTTTTTTCAAATCTATGTATGCCCTTCTACAAGGGTGGCTATGGTCAGGCCGCCCACCGCCAGTACAGCTTGAGATAATGTTTGGCTCTCATCATCATGGTGGCATGGGCCTGCTCGACTTTAAAGCCCATGCTGCCAAGATCCTGGGCACCTGGATTGCGGCCATTACCGCCCCTACGCTCCCCTCCCAACACTGGTCCCGCGCGGCCTGTTCCAACTTCTTCCGCGCCTTGGGCCTTAACAATCCATCAAACGCTCACTCATTGATGAAATATCTGGCTTCCTATCCATCGGCCACAGGTCCTCACGGTACTAAAACCCACTACAAATGAATCCTCCTCTCCATGCGGAGCGCTGAGTGGAGAATTTGTATTAGTGGACACACAGCCCAGAGAGGCCGCCACTCTCCTCAGTTCACACAGGAGGTACAGGGGCTACCCATTCTGGATGGCTTGATACCCACAAGGCCCCATGTCCTATCCAGGGTGGACTACCTGGACATGATGGACATCCCTTATTCCCTTGAGACCCAGAAGACTATTTGGAAATACGCACACCACCCTCTGTTGCAGCCTCAAATCCGTTCCCATGTGTGGCGCTGCCTGAGGCGGGTGTACCATACAGCTGAGCGCTCTAACGCTTTACACTCATCCTGTGTCATGTGTGGCCAGTATAGAACGCTGTTCCATCGCCTGGAGAAGTGTCCTACCTCTAAAGCGATATGGCGCAAAGTTCAATGTCTGCTTGGCCAAGATCAAACACATCCCTTCAGTCTGTCAAGAGATATGTTTGCTATATCCATGGTATCCCCTCTTCCATCCTCCCTCCATGCTCTGGTGGTCACAATCGCCATGTGGACTATCCACACAATTGTCTTAGATGCCATCGCAGGCTCCACCCCCACCCTCCCAGAAGCGGTCCACATATTCCAGTCTCATCTGGTGGACCACTTCCAAGCGTGGATGTTTGGTTACCTCACACTGCGTCGCCAACAACTGGTCTCCTCCTGGTTCCCAGTTTGGTTCATCAACTCAGACCCTTTCCTCCACATGTGTTCAATTGTGGTTATGGCCCCTTTACACGTTCCCTCCTCCTCCCCATAGTGGCGTTCCTGCTGGCAACAAGAGAAATCGCTTCTCTGGGGTGCCTTCCCTGTTACTAAGTTTCGTTTTTCTTCGTGTTTACATTCGGAAGTGTCCATCCCCTGGTCAGCCTTCCCCACAATAAATTAAAAATTTATTGTGGGGAAGGCTGACCAGGGGATGGACACTTCCGAATATGACTCAGAAAAACTTAGTACCAGGGGAGGCACCCCAGAGAAGCGATTTCTCTTGTTGCCAGAAGGAACGCCACTATGGGGAGGAGGAGGGAACGTGTAAAGGGGCCATAACCACAATTGAACACATATGGAGGAAAGGGTCTGAGTTGATGAACCAAACTGGGAACCAGGAGGAGACCAGTTGTTGGCGACGCAGTGTGAGGTAACCAAACATCCACGCTTGAAAGTGGTCCACCAGATGAGACTGGAATATGTGGACCGCTTCTGGGAGGGTGGGGTGGAGCCTGCGATGGCATCTAAGACAATCGTGTGGATATTCCACATGGCGATTGCAACCATCAAAGCACGAAGGGAGGGCGGAATGGGGGATACCATGGATATAGCAAACATATCTCTTGATAGACTGAAGGGATGCGTTTGATCCTGGCCCAGAAGACGTTGAACTTCGCGCCATATCACTTTAGAGGTAGGGCACTTCTCCAGGCGGTGAAACAGCGTTCCATACTGGCCACACATGACACAGGATGAGTGTAAAGCGTTAGAGCGCTCAGCTGTACAATATACACGCCTCAGGCAGCGCCACACATGGGAACGGACTTGAGGTTGCAACAGAGGATTGTGTACATATTTCCAGATATTTTTTTGGGTCTCAATGGAATAAGGGATGTCCATCATGTCCAGGTAGTCCACCCTGGATAGGACATGGGGCCTAGTGGGGATCACGCCATCATGGATGGGTAGCCCCTGTACCTCTTGTGTGAACTGAGGAGAGGGGCGGCCTCTTTGGGTTGTATGTCCGCTGATACAAATTCTCCACTCAGCGCTCCGCATGGAGAGCAAGATTCGTTTGTAGTGGGTTTTAGTCCCGTGAGGACCTGTGGCCGATGTGTGTGATGCGAGGTATTTCATCAGGGAGTGGGGGTTCAATGGATTGTTGAGGCCCAAGGCGCGGGAGAAGTTGGAGCGGGCTGCATGGGACCAGTGGTGGGAGAGGAGTGTAGGGGTGGTGATGGTCGCAATCCAGGTGCCCAGGATCTTGGCAGCATGGGCTTTGAAGTCAAGCAATCCCATGCCACCATGATGTTGAGGGCCAAACATGACCTCTAGCCGCACTAGTGGAGGGCGGCCCGACCAAAGTCATCCTTGCAGTAAGGCGTACAAGGATTTGTAGAAGCTTGGGGAGAAGGGGATGGCATGGGCTCCAAACCAGACTTTAGAGGAGCATAGAGTTGGCTAAAACTTCTTCCAGTAAGGGAAGTAGGGTGGGCTCTGAGAGAGATGATTCACTTTGTCACGTTATCCAGAATACGGCACTCCATTACTGCTGACGCGTATCCGCCTGCCTCCATTCACACGCCCAGATGGCGTACTGGTCTTATGGTAGGACGTGGCACGAAGGGGAGCACCGGTGGGGCGGTGTGTTTTGAATTAGTAGGGTGAGGACGTGGGCGAGCAGATGGGCCAGGTTGGGAACTAATTGCTGGGGTCCAGCAGTTCTGAAACTGACCAAGGAGGATGATTTTGGTTTTGGAAGCGTTCAGTGCTGCGTTGCTTACCTGGGAATATTCCTGGATGAGAGCTTCAAGCGCGCGTGCATCTTGATTATTAGACACCCCAACCACACAATCATCTGCAAACGTCATTATCTTGACTGGGGCTTGGCCTGGCACGTGGACCCCAGTGAGTTGGGAATTCACATTTCGCAGTAGTGGGTCAAGGCTGAATTTGTATAAGAGTGGGATGAGGGGGTCCCCTTGTTGCAAGCCCCTTTGAGGGAGGACTACTTCCGTTAGGAAGCTAGGGCCACGCACTGCCAATGTTGCAGATTCCGTGAGCAGCATCACCCAGTTGATGAAGCGAGGGGTTAGGCGGAATTGATGGAGGCAGGCCCTTAGGTATTCCCAGTTTACTCTATCATAGGCCTTTTGTTGGTCCAAGAATACAAGTGCCCCAGAGGCTGTGGACTGACATACATTAGCCACAGAGTGCACGTTATCCCAAATCGACCTTCTGAGGATGAAACCAAATTGTTCTGGGGAGATGGTGGCAGATGCTACAGTCCCTAAATGGTTAGCCATGATTTTTGTTAAAATTTTGGTGTCTGTGTTTGTTAGAGATATGGGGCGCCAGATGGCTAAGTCTAGCTTATCCCCTTTCTTGAAGAGTGTGACAGTTAAGGCCTCATGTCCTCCTGGTAGGAGGCGCGTTTCCATCAGGCTTTGGTTAAGTGAGGCGAGCAGCAATGGGGATATATATTTGAAGTATTTTTTGTAGAACTCATATGGAATGCCATCTGGGCCTAGGCATTTTTGGTTTGGTGCACTGCAAATGATTGTCCATTTTCGTTTGGAGTAATCAAATTCATTATTTCTGGGTATCAGAAAATGGAGCGGATGTGGGCTTGGTCGAGAAATTTCGCCACTTTGGCCAGCTGAATTGGGTCAGATCAGTACAACTCAGAGTAATACTGTTGCATTTCGATTGCCACTTTGGCCGGTGTATCCGCAATGGAATTATCTGATCTTTACACTTGTATGCAGGCCACGCTCTGGCATGGTGCAAAATTTTTTTTAAAGAAATGTGCAGTGCACTTGTCACCTTTTGTGATGCGTGTGGCCCTGTACTGAACACAAACCTGATGTTTGTGTTGTCTTTCTTTTGCGTTGAGGTGGGCAGCTGCCTCCACCCACTTCTTTCCCCATACAGAGCTGTATCCTGTAACTGGGATGTTGGACTCCAAGTGTGCCAATTCTGCCAGAGCGCGCGAGATAACTGCTGATGTGGCTCATGAGTGTCTGGAGGAGAGATGGCAAGAGTGGCGGATGGTGTCATCTTTGAAAGTTGCCCATGTGGAGATGGGGTCCGCGCAAAATGGTGTAACAAACTTTTTTGCCAAAGTTGTCTCTTCTACCCATGTGGAAAATCCTGGTGACCCAAGCTCGGGGGGCAGATTTTGTACCAATGTGGGGCCTTAGCAGCTGTGACAGGTAGGTGGTAGGTTAGTAAGACCAATCAATGGTTGGAAAATTCCAATTTTGTTGTCTTGAAGTGAGAGATGTGGGGTTGGAATTTCACTGGCATTAGAATAAGGTCGATGTGGGTCATGGACCTTAATTGGCCATTGTGGACGTGGGGACGCATCATGTTTTCAAGCAGTGGGGCATGTCATGGCAGCACATCCATTAACCCGAGGGTGGCCTTTAGAATGCGTAGTTCTACGTGACCCTGGGGGGCGTGGGGTGAGGAAGGTCTTTGGTCCATTGGTGTGTTTAGCCAACAGTTCATGTCGCTGACTAGGAAGGAGTCTGGGGGTAGCGGGAGGGATTTGACTGACAAGAAAAATTCCCAATGCTCGCATGCACCATTTGGGGTGTAGATGTTGATGATTGCATGTTCTATGTCAGCCCATGAGAAAGTGACAACAAGCACTCAGCCATTTAGGAATGTTTCTGAGGATAAAAATTTGAAAAACTTATTTTTCTAAATTAGCACCCCACAGTGCATCAACCAAAAGGATAGGGATGGGAGGAGCATTGTTTTTCAAGCTTCCTTGGAACCTTGTGGACAGTGGGACTCCTGGATGGCCAGGATATCCATGGGTAAATTGTGTTGTAAAAAACTCAGTTTCCTAGCCTGGGACGGGGAGGCCTTGAGTCCAGCGATATTCAACATCCCTAGAGTGAAGGTTTCCCCCATTGCACCTTAGGTGTGAGGGGGTGGGCACCCGGGCCCACCATCCTCTTCTAGATCCCCACAGGCAATCACAGCAGCGCGGGTGTTAGCAGCAATGCTATTGGAGTTTTTGTTGATTTTTTTAGAAAGAGTCACGTTGGCTTTAGCCTTCGCCTTTTCTTTTCCTGACGTCAGACAAATTTTTTGAAGTGCAGGTGAGTTTGGTGCACCGTTGAGCGGGTCAAAAAAAATTTTCAGTTGGGATGGGTCCCAAGTCAGTTTCAACCGGAGCTTAAGTGCAACGATTGGGTGAGATCAAATCTCCCATCAGATCCTCAGATTGAGTGGCCCTCTTGGCATAGGCTTCCCAATCTGATTGGTTGATGGATTCCTGAGTTGCTTCCACCACAAAGGTCTCCATGTCCTCCTGGCATTGTGAGTGTGGGATAGCAGTGGTGGCTTTGGCCGCTTCCTTGGCTGCGGCCCTACAGGCCTGCTTGGCCTTCTTCCACTCTTATGGGGAGATAGGCTTTACCAGTAGGTACCAGCCTTGTGCTCCCCACAGGAAGGCCTCCTTGGTGCTTGCAGTTGGTTTGTAGTGCGCCTCTCCGCTGGCCATGGCCACCAAGGAGTGCTCTTGGAATGTGACACCCTCCTTGATAGGGCATGCATGTGCCTTATGGCCAAACGCATCACAGTGGGTGCAAATGGGGGGCGCGCTGTCCACAGTCACCCGGAATGGGTGGGTGGTATGCCCTGCAATATCAATAAAAGTGGAGTGCGGGATCCAGGATAGGTCCTTTGCAATCTCCTCAGTTGGGGTCAGAACTGTGATGGCTTTGCCAGTGCACAGGTGTGGCATCAGTATGAAGTGTTGCATTTCAAAAGATTGTATTTCACCATATACAGTGAGACCATCTTTCAGGTGTTGTTCCAAATTGTCACGTTTTACCGTAGTAGGCAAAAAGTCAAATGTGAGGAAAATTTGGTTTGATTTTGTCCATCTGGTGCATTTAGTTTTGATGACCCATTGCCCTTCAGGGAGGTCAACCACTACGTGCACCGCTGCAGCCTTGTCTGCTGCCATTTTGCTTTCAAAACCTAGGTCCAGCCAACCATGTGACATGGAGTGAGGTGCAACGTACACTGCGGTTGGGAAAATTGTGTGCACATTTTCACAAAATTTTTCCCATAAGGCCATTTTTTGGATGTCCAGAAACATGCAGACTCCAAATTCCACCGATAAAAGTGGCTGGGAGTGTGGTGTGTTGATATACTGGTTGCATCGTGCTTGCCATGCAAGTATCTCTGGGGAAATAATGACCGCCAGTCTCTTAGTATTTCTGTCAATTCCGCCAGATTCTCTGGGGCGTTTTCAAATGTTGGAGGCCGCGGGCCTTCCACCTGCTCCTCTTACCTTGCTTGCCCAACTGCTCCCTGACATGGGCACAGACTAATCTCCTCTGTGAGATTATTAAACTAGATTCAGTCTTGAATTGAATAGGTTGCAATAGTGGTTGCAACGAGAAAGAAAAGTCCCCCCCACAATAAATCTAAACAATCTAAATCTAAGATGCACATCACCAGAAACAGTAAAATAATCTCTGTCTATTATTTAAAGTAAAACAATCATATAAACTTCTTTTAAATTTTTGATTTTAGCAAAATATTTAAGTAAAGTTTTGTAACAAATTTTTACTTAATAATGCAGGTAGATAAAACTTATAAAGTACTAGTTGATTACAAACTAGATACTGAAGACTATATACATGTGCCTGCTTATTTTTCAATAATGTAAAAAGCATTATAGATGCTTATCAGCCTTGTACTATGGAACTGGTATGAAGATTAATTTTATTATGATAGATGATCTAAGAATGTTATTAACACTATAGTTTAATTTGATCCTTTCAGAACCTATAATTTTTCTATACTAGGAAATGGATGGTAAAAAGCTTTGAGCTAAGCTCTGATGATATCAACAAAAGGGGTTTAATAAGAAGCAATGTAAATCAAGGGTGGTTAGCCAAGTGAGTAAAACTGCTTCCACCCCTAGTGCATGTTTTGAGTTCGAAACCTGTACTGGCTAGAAAACATTTTCGGTGTGGTATATTTGTCCCAAGGTTGACCCACCTCAAATATTTTTTAAGAAGCAATATGTAAGCTTTAATGACGCAGATAAATTTAACAGTTTCCATTTATTTGCCATGGCTATTCAAGTCAAGTAAGAATTATTTTGATTTTAACCACGTAATAGTTAATAATACCAAAAACTAGTAAAGGAAAAATAAAGATAGTATAATCTATATAACAATCCTAAAACATTCAAAAGCTTTAAAGAGGTTAGTTTACCTTTTAGTCTTCTAGAAACTATCTATAGTAATTTAATTGAAAGTATATGCTCCTTACTAATGCTTATAATAGTAGAAATCTATTATAAAGGAAGATATTTATGAAACTTATGATAGAATATCTTGGGATAGTTTATAAAAATACAAGCATAAACCTGGACTACTAAGTAAAAAGGTATTTTTATTCAGCTACAAAACCTTAAAAAATTATACTTAAATGGCTTCAGTAGTTTAATTCCTTTTAATTCACTCCTTTTAAATATGATACTTGTTTTAATAGGTGCTTTTGGTATGATTTTACTTTGATTAATTATAATTAAAATCTAATATCAACGTTTTGTAGATAATGAATGATAAACAGTAAAATGATCATATTACAAGATTATGTAATGTTTGCAAATAACAGCCTTTATTTGCAGACCTACATAATACCTTAATACTAGATTTTCTAATTTATGTACATAAAGATCAAGAAATTTAGTATGCATTAAATTGATTTTATTTTTAGATAGTGAATGGCTTTTTGGCTTTAGCACCCAACAGCCACCTAGGGGGTGCAAGTTAATTTCTTTATATGCATAGTATTGGGGTGCTATCCATAAGAAATCCTTTCAAATGTTAGATTATTAAATTACAAAGACATATGATGCAGTCAGTTTCCCTAAATTATCCTTCCCAATTATACTAGAAAAAGTATTATTTAATAGAGTTCAGCCCATTTAAGCTTCAACTAGCATATTCACTTTCGCCCATTACTATTGTTAGGTTAATTCTTAATAAGGTTACATGCCTCAGGGGAGGATACCCCAGTGATAGAATAGAGACCTCTACCGCTGCCTCCCCGAGTTTAATTCTGGTAGAGGAACTTTGGGTAGGGGATGACAATGACTGTGTTGGCGTTGCGCACTAATGCCCTGAACTGAGATAGCAAATAGCAAAGGCGGTCCATGGAGTTCCTGGCCTATCATATGCTGCACATGGAGGTTTTCCAGATTTTATCCTCCTTTCCCATTCATTCAATTTCCCCTCAATCAGTGTGGTATCATCCCCAGGTCAGCCCACCTCAAGTAAGTTTAAAGGTTACATGCCTCAATAAAATGAATTGAATATAATAAAATAATTATCATATATCTATTATAATTAAAAACCTTTTTCAGTATGCAATTTACTTACTAGATGTTGCATGATTATTAGCATAAGTCACATGGTTTTTAGTAACTTGATCCTCATGAACTTAGTAAAAATTAAAACTATTGGTATTGTATTTGTGTTATATTTTATAATCATCTTATATTTCTCAGTTTTAACCAAAATACACTTTTATTAATACTAACCTTACAATCATATCAGGACCCTACTTTTTTAAATCCTTGTAAACAGTTTATTACATTCTGTTATGTGTTATATAGTAATTCTTCATTTATAAGTTTGGCACATATTTTATAAATGAGTATGTATTTGATAAAACATAGTGACAGGACAGGGAACTAGTACAAGTATATGGCTAATTATAATTTATCTTTTGAAATAAATTGTAACACTATATGTATTCTATATGTATATATATTGCAAAAAAGATAAAATAAGCTTATTGATACTACTTTGAATATGTACTCAATTTCAATTAGTACTTAGGGTAAAGTGGAGTCAAACAAAAGGGCTATACATAGAAAAAATGTAGTTGAGAAGTTTATAGATTTGAATATGAGAAAAAACACTTTTTTATAAGTGTTATAAATTTAATATGCCAAGAGAAAACCAAAATTTATGTAAAGATGCCAAACATCAAAAATAGAAGCTACATACTCAAAAATGACAATCTACCTGTAAGATGAATCCTGTGCAATGGGGAGGGTTTTAGCCTTCTGCAATACTGAGAGCACAAATGAGGTTTTTAGTACTGATAAACCAATCCTTTTGGTAAATCTAAAAGAAGTTTAAGTATTCTCCTAAAATTTGATCTACATATGGGATTTTTTCACGGTATTAGATTTTTTGCAGCACAGTATATATAATCTTGATGTAAACAGTAAAAAACTGGGAAATTTTGGGTGAAGCTTTAGTATATGAACTAGTGAAAAATAACTCAATACCATGTTATTATCAGGAGCTGGTTTTCTTGGTTATATAGGGATCAAAAGATAGGATTAGATGAGTTCCATTATCACAGATTAGATTATTGCTATTTTTGAAAAGTCAAAATAGAGTATAAAACGCCATGTTAAAATATTTCATCAAGCATATGGGTTATATTAGACACACTAATTATATAATTGATATCTGTTTAAAATGTTGGATACTGCTTTGGATCCATCTGAACTTGTAGAATTGATTTAGTCCCGCTGTTTATATATATTGTCTCAATTTGTTGATTATTCAAAAACGGTAATAAAATTTTTATCTCTGGTTACCACCAGTATCAAAAACGCCAGCTGAGAGTGCTCCTAGTTGAGCCCTCTTTTGAAAGTAGAATTTTATGCTTGATTTAATGATTTGAATATATCTTTAATATTCATAACAAAGCTTTATGATTTTCTGCATACAATGTTCTACTGATTAAGAAATAATAAAGGGTTTGAAATTGGGAGTTGGGTTTGAGGTGGGATAAGCTATACAAGGTGCTCAGCATCTACCAAAAATCATCCGCTAATGTTTCTCAGGCCCCCTAATTGGACAATGGCCGCGCCCTTGGGGTTTTGCCTCTTTTAATCTAAAGAGGTGCAGGATTTGGTCCATCTTGATAGTTGCAACTTCAAAACGTATTACCCTTTCCTAGAAGGACATGGTACATTCCCCTTAAAGGCTTTTACAAAGTGTAGTCTTATGTGAGACTGGAGATTAAGTTCTGCAATAGCAGCTAACTTTGGTATGATTGATTCTGGTGCCTTTGAATGTTTTGTGAATATTTGCAATTGACTCCTGAGGGTTGACAAAATCCCTGGCGGGGACCCATATATTATCATAATCTTAGGTTTGATAACACCAAGTATTGTACAGTATGCTCTATTTTATATTAACACAATGTATTCTCTACTTCAAACTAGGGACACACTCAAGCATAATGGTTAAGCTTATGATGATTATTGCACTAAAAAGTTTAATGAGGAAGTTTGAGATGATATGTGAAAACTATTGACGTTTATGAACGTTGAGATGAAAAGATTTATTGTTCAAAATCTTATAAATTTGGAGAGGCCTGCTCTTTTTAAACTAATTTTCAATAAGGGACCTTAAAAATTCTAGAGGTGTTGACTACAAATGATTTACCCACGTGATACGCCAGAGCCTCGCGCCATTTCTTATGAGCATGTAATTTATCATTTTATCAATTTTATCATTTGATTATGTACTTGTTGAAGGAAACTCCTGTTATGCGAGGCAAAACTTTCATCTGCTGGGATTTTTCCTTATATCCATTAGCACTATTGTAAAGGACAATATGCAACCCAAATTGCAAAAATGGGGGACACACTCATGGAAGTGTGAAGAAAATTTTTTTTATGAGAATTAATTCAAGGAGAGGTCAGAGTCTAAAGTAACTTGTGATGAAGTGGTGTAGCAGCAGAGTTATTGCTCTAATGACTGGTTATTCCTTTCTGTCTGACCATCATATTAGGGTGCTTTGCTGTTGACTTACAAAGGTTGACCTTCAATATCCCACACAACGCTTTCCAAAATCTTGAGGTATAATATGGAACTCTGTCACTGACAATCTTTTTCAAGGCCCCAAACAGGGGGAAAGCATGGGTAACGAAGAGCTGAGCCATGTCCTCAGCTGATTTTGATAAGCTTGGTGATAAAAAGACATGTTTGTAATTCTGTCAATACCAATATAATGTCGTCAAACCCTTTTAATGTGTGTAAACATACAATGAGGTTATCAATAGTAAGGTACATAGGCCTTTTAATTATTGCAGGAGTGTAAAGAAGACATTATTCCATACTATCAAAATTGGAGCTGAACAAGTAAACATTGTATAACCAAGCGGGAATATATTCTATTTCCCTTCTAGTCATAGACATTTTTGGATAGGTTGATGAACTTTTTCACTTTTAAGGAGCCTCATAAAAGTGACATGGTGCTTCCTTTTGACGTGGAAACTTAGAGATGAAGAAACCTTGCTTTGTAGTGATATTAGTTTCACTTGTCCTTTTAGTTATAACATCCAGATGGGGTCATTATGGCAAAAATTTTATTTGCAGTAGTGCAAGACCTTCAAGATTTAAAGTTTATATTGCAAAACTACATCAAGGAGAGTAACTTCAGTTTTATAAGTTCTAAGGAAGTATCTCATAAACACTATGACCAACAGGCTTAGAGGAGAAGACAGTATATCTGGTACTCTAATATAAAAGGTTTTTGTAGGAAGTGGTGTGAGGAAGCTATCATGGTAATGGGGTGGTTGCAGTAGCGCCATTAGCACAAAAATCATGTGACTACCTCAGATTATAATTTAGGATAGGACTTAAAAGCAGCTACAGCTAAGGATCTAGCAAGCTGTGGGTGGATCCTTGACAAAATCATTCTAAAAAAGCAAATAATATCCAGTGAGTCTTAAAAAGCTTGTGCACTGACTTCTGTGGCTTGTAATAGAAAGTGAGAGTTTTATAGTTGTTGCATATAAGTATGGTATGATTTAAACCCTTTAAAAATAATGCCAGTGCATCAGGTAACAGGCTTAACATACAAATCTCTATCACTTAAGCCCATGATCATTCAGTCAGATTATATTCCTGCAAAAGTATGACACAAGATATGACCACCTATCAATCTCTTGTAATACAACAGTTACAACAGCCATGCCTGAGGCATCATAAGGGATGATAATGGCTTATATTTTTAGCACTAGTGATGCCTAACCCAAAAGGGGGAACTGTCATGCATCTTTATTTGAAAATGGGCCAAACAAAGGGATTATTAGAAATAAAAAATTCCTAATATGGAATCTCATCTAACAGCCTAGGAATCCATATCAGAAGATGAGGAAGCTTTGGAGAAACTTTTGTCTGGCACTCACTTTAGCTGGCAGACCATGGCATACAACATTGGATAGGAGCATCAGTGACATGAGGTATAAGGAGGTATAATTATGTGTTTTCTTTATTGATGAGGCTGGAAGTGTCCATTGCCTTAACATATTGAGCAAGTTGATGCTCAGCAAAAGTGATGAGAGCAGGCACACAATTAAATGACTTGATGCGCTGACAGGTTTTTGGAGAATTGGGTCAAACATGAAGTTTTTGCCGCATCAATACATGTTCAACTTGCTCCAAAGCAAAATCTTCAATTTTGTATTTTGCTTCCTCATCAAAATTATGAGGGAAATTGGAGATAGGATTACCCTCAACAAGGGGACCATTGTACCATGGAGTTTCTGGCAAAGTAAGATGTTGGTAAGAGCAGCTGCAGCTTTGACCACTATTTTATTAATAATTTTATATAAAGGAGACCCATTTTTTGAATAAAAATGGTGGGGCCACAATTTGGGAGGATTGATGAAAATTTAAAGCAAATTCTGGCTTGACTTGGTACAGCCATTCATCCTCATCAATTTATTTGAGAGCCTCGAATGGATTAGATTTAGCCAGCACTGGGCCAGCCACCAGAATTGGGGAAGTTGCAGGAGCTGATTGGCCATGTGCTGTTGACCACGGCAGCTCAGCTGAAACTGAGTCAGCCATTGACTCAAGATTCTGTAATATGGTCAAATTGTTTAAATTTTTAAAGATTTTAAATTTTGATTGGCTGCCACCTTGGAAGCGGTGCCTGAATTTGCTGATGTTGGGGGTGGGAGGGTTGAGCCCCATTAAAAAAATGGGCTGAACTGGCTGCTGACCCAAGATAATAGCTTATCTTCTTTGGCTTGATTTAGTACAATTGAGGTGGTGATATTTTTGTGTTATGGCATCTAAAGGCTTGTAGACATTATGAAATTGAAATGAAAGGCGGATTTTCTAACTGTTAGAGGGTGTAAGGGCAATGAAAACTCAGAGATGGCTGGCGAGGTTTATTTAAAATAATGAAAAATCCAAGTAAGCTGCACAGATGTTTTTGGATAAGAGTGGGAGAAAGAATAAATGGTTTCTAATTTAGGAGGCGAAATTGCATGACCATCATTAATTACCAGATTCCTAAAGAGGTAAATTTCATTGTTAAAAATTCATATTTAGAGTTTTCAAATATATATCAAATCTATTTAGGGTTGCAATAAAAAAACCATATCCTTTACGCGTTTCTCTGCGTTAGGTAAGTGAATTATGGTATCATCATATGCAACGGCTCTGGTTAACCTGAAATATACAAAAGCGTTATTAATGCGGTGCTAGAAAGCAGCTGAAGCGTTTTTTAACAAAAAGAGCATAACTTGTTGAACTGATAATCTATAAAAGTATGGATGGCTGTCAATCAGTTCCTGGACAGACTTAACCTGCACCTGATAGAAAGTACTTTGCAAGTCAAGTATTAATAAGCCCTTAGTATTTGAAATTGCTTGTGTGATAATGGCTTCAACGGGTAGAGGTTATGGATATGGGACTGTAACATTATTATGGAGCCCGCTATTAATTCACAATACAATGTGCCATCAGGTCATGAGTTAAAACCAACAATATGAGGTAGGGAGGTTTTCTAATAGTACATTCTTAGATTTTTATAAACCAAATTATCCAGATCCAACTTGGTAATAAATTTGTTGATACTAGTATATCACCAACTATCATTTATTAGTATTTTCCAAGTTATTAGTTAGTATTATGTTGTAATCCAATACCATCCAAATGTTAATTAATGGTTAATTGGTGCAGTATTCAACAATTCTGTAGGTGAATTTAGTAATTGAATAAATAGTTAATAATCAAACTCTTTACTTGGATTAATTGGTATAATGTGCTGACCACTGTTATCAGTTGTTGAAGCTTATGAAGAGCTACAAAGCTAGCCATGACAGTAATTTCTAGGTTAACCTTAGCAACCTGTTGTTAATTAGTGATTTATTCAATTACAAAACATGGCCACTATCTTGTGAAGGTTACTTTAACTGTGGCTGGCTAAAGGCGTTAGAATAAAATTTAATTTAAAAAGTCATCGCAGAAGGGTTATAATTTAGTTGCCATAGATGCCAACTAGGAGGGTGGATAGTAAAAGATTTTTTTATTTATATGGTTCTTTTGGGGTAAGTTTTAAAAATAAATGCCATTTTTTATTAAAATGCAACTAAAGTTTTGAGCACCAAAATACCCTATTTTCCCTTGATATTTTAATTTGTTGGATTTTAGACTTTTAACTATTTTTTCATATTTGTATTTCTATTTAAGAGTTAAAGTGATCAGTTGTCCAGATTTAATTTTAAAAAAATCATAAGAGTATACATGATGGGGGTGGAAGGCGAGTCGGTAGGGTGTACGGCTACCAACCTGAAGGTTGCGGGTTTGATTCCCGCCCTTCGCACATCGATTGGGGTGCCAGCCGAAGGAAGCTATTGGCGGTTAGTAGGTATAACACGAAAACCTTACCCATGACGTAACCAGAAAAATCCGAGTCCCGATCCGGAGGTGCAAAAAACTTTCTACGACAGAGTTGACCCTGCTCAGGTTTCATGTCGATACTTTCTTTCTCTATTTCGGTAATGTCCATCCCCTGGTCAGTTTGCCTCGAATAAATAAAATAATATAATAAAGTAAGAGTATACATGATAGGGGTAAAACCACTTGTGAAAAAGATTTGATAGTCTAGTTGCCTCCAAACAACTAACAATCTCTTTTATTAAGATATAGTCTGAATATATACAGAAAAAGTACAAAAAAACACAAAATTGTGCTTAAATCAGAGGTAATTCTGTATATCCAATTTAAAGAGGAACCAGAACCTATTAATACCACATCAATTATCCTGAGTGAGATCCTGAAGCTATGGAAGGAGCTAGAGAATGTTTAACATAATAAATATTGGCAACATGGCCAAACTACTAAAGGTGAAGAAAGAGTTGCAAAAAGGGAATAATCTGATCTTTATTATTAAAAATAATAGTAATCTAAAATGGGAATATTTTAAAATTATAGAAGAAACACCTCAGTGTTACCAAGAACCTATTAATGTTAAAGTTTGTATTCAAATTTGAAGTTGTGAGAATTTTTACTATGGAAGAAACATTTTCAACTCTTCTATACAACTTTATAATGTGGAGAATCACTAATTTAAATACTACCAATTGTATATAGAGTTGGGCAATAATGAGATTATATGCCTTAAAAGAAAAAAGAAATGTGAGAAGCATGAAGGCCCTAGAAATATGCCTCTCACTTATGCCACCATCTCAGAAATGACTATCAAAAACACCTCAACTAAGACTAGGGTTACTGGCTGTGCTACATTCACTAGAATCAAAACAGTGCCCACTGGAATCTTGGACAACCCCAAAATTACCAAAAACCACCATAATAAAGCACCAGAATTTTCAGGTTTTTTTATATGACTTTGTTTGGATGCAATGATTACAAGAAACCAGTTAATGTGGTTAATTGCATGGATATTAATTGCCAGATTCTGGTGCTACTCCAATACAGGGGACAATTGGTCATACAACAATGCAAAAAGTGCAAGTATAAAGCAATTTGGTGGCCGTGGGTGGATGGCTATACAAAAGCAAAAAAAACCCATAGAAATTAGTTTAAATAGGATGGAACCCTGGAAGCATTTGCTGATCAAGCTTTCAGGAGGCTCAATTTCTGAAGGTGCAAATATGATTTTCAATCTTGAAATCAGATTGCCATTCAATTTGTGCTCCAAAATTATAAGAACTTAAACTGAAATAAGGTGTTGTTATCCAACAATAACTATACTTTTTATATGATAGAGTACCTGAAATGTTGGTCAAACACTTTGAAGAAACATACTGGACCTTCAAAACTAACCTGAGGTCAATCCATTTTAGCAAGAGTATCTAAGAAAAATAAGACTTTATAGATTTTTGGGTATTTAAATTATTTAAGGCAGGTCGACCTTGGGACAAATATACCACACCAAGAATTTTTTTACCCAGTACAGCTTATGAACTCAAAAACTGCACTTAGGGTGATTGCAGTTTTACCTGCTTGGCAAACCACCCTTTTTTTGAGTGTTTTTAGATAATTTAAATGATAGAATTAGCTTCATAAATTTCACTTTACCTGCAACATTTGTAAGAACTATATCACTATACTTTTCAGTTATAGGGAAAGAAAAGTAAGAATCAGGTGAACCTGTAAACCCTAAAGAGAAGGAAACAAGACAAGAATTGGGAAAAGGCTCTGCATTCTAGTTGGGGAAAATATAGATCTGCATTCAGAACAGTTTCAAAGGATAAACCCCAAAAAGAAATAAAGGTATCCAACTCTCTATGGAGGAACCCTAAACCAATCCCCTTCATCAGATCATATACTAAAATGACAATGAAATTAAAAGGCTAAAGCAAAGGCAATTGAACAAAAAGTTTTATCATAGGTTTCTTGACCATACGCTTGCCAATTGTTGGATAAAGCAAAAGATGTTGAGAATAAGGAAATGTTGATAACAAAATAGATGCGCAACATTTTATATTTAATCATACTATTAAGTAACTATTTCCATTATATCCATTCAGATTAATCATACTTTCTGATTTAGTAATCAAAGGCGCTATTCACTTAGTAAACAATATTTATAGTACTCTGAGTATGTATATGCTGACATTTTGGTTAAAAAAAGTAAAAGCGCGGCCATTATTAATAGTAGCATTCCATTCAGTATTTTTTGATCAAACTGTTAAAATGAATGAAAATCTTGATTATCTGGAACATTGAAAGAAATATGAGGTAGCGGGATGAATTTTAACAACATAATGTGATGCTTATAGTGCACTATCCCATCAATTTGGATAGTTGATTTTCTCATTATCAACTATTATATTAACCAAGCAGAACTATTATATCATCATGGGGACTGAGCTTTTGAAAGAATTTGGTGTCAAATGTAACTTCAAGTGAACATTTTGACAATTTTGAGGCCAATTTTGTTATTAACAAGTCACTAAAAAGGGGGTGCTTTAACAAGAAGATGGAAAGATTACTTATCTAATTTATTATGATGGTATTATTTATATCTAATACCATTTAGTCAGAAGAAAAGCAAAAAGTTTTCCCAAACTAATTAAGTAGTACTGTGGGATTCCAATTCAGGCCAATGTGCGAATAACACTATAATCTGGGATGCAAAGATCATTTGACCTGGGGCTAAATATAGAGATACATGAGCAATTATATGGGAAGTTATATCTCCAAGGCAAAAGCCAAGGCTAGAACTTTGGTAAGCATCTAGAATTTAATTTTAGGCCATGGAGATATACAAGCTCTGATTGCCAATCTTGGCAAAGAACCAACTAAGTGGAGATGAACTAAGAGTATAGCATTTATCCACATGATCCTAATAAACAGAAATCATATCTTATGTGATTTTGGTAAATTTACTAAAATAGTCCTGCTGAAAACATATGATAAGATGTACATGCAAAATGGGAGGGAACAATTGACTGGATCAACCATGAACCAAAAGAAGGTAGCATTGAACCTATTTAAGAATTACTAACGTGAATTTTACCCTACCAATCATAATCTAGGATGTGTAAAAACGTACTACATAAATTTGATGCTAGGGAACTAGAACTGATTTTGTTGAGGCCAATTTTATAATCCAGAGAAGTAGAAGCAGTAGTCGCCATGAAGTACCAATTTACTTGTCATGGTTTGGCTTGTTTGTCCTCAAGTCATTGCGCTAGTTCAATTATAATAGTGAAGAAGATGGAAGTCTCTAAAATTTGTAACATTTATTGTCATATTAACAAAATCACTGAAAGAGGATCCTACTTTCATACTAGGATTTACAATATCTTAAATTGCCTTGGTAAAGCTATTTCTATGGAGCTGTAACTTTTCAGCACTGTGGATAGTCAAGCATGAGCCAAGAAACAGTCTTTGAAGCTGTTCAGAGTTGGATGTGTTTATATTAATTAGAAATACAGCTAGGGGAAAAACTATTGGGATGGCTAAGACTTTCTTTTATAACCTTAATTAAAAAACTATGAATGGGAAACATATTTAAATTATATAAGCCAAAACCTTTATGTGCTTTATTTAAAGCTTTGTTGATTTTTGGGAACTGGTGATTATAACATCCTGAATTTTTCCTTTTTGACCAAAAATAGGGATCTCCCCAAGCATCAGGAAATGAAATAGGACGAAACAAGTTATTTGTACCATTAAAATCTTAAGGAACCTCCAGGTATCTCTAATGCTTTGAATTTAGGTGATTCTGAATCTCTCCCTTCATTTACTAGCATCTCAGGAGATGGTGTCTTGAGAAATTTACTATCATAGATTAAAGTATCAGTAGACAGGTGGGATTTGACTTCAACTTTATTTAATTTGTCTTTGTATAAGTCAAAGTCCTAACAATTTTCCCTTGAGATCCTATTTTAGAGATACAAAAGCTCTATGGGATCTCCCATATACCCAAGTTTCAACCATGTTCTTCTCAACATTAAGAATGGATTATTCAGGTCCAAGTCTATGTAAGACCTTGTAAGACCTGGACCAGGAGGTGGCGAGCTTGTTTGTTCTTCCCCATGGCAATTTTGTAAAACTTTATTAAGCCTCAAGTTTACAAATCATCATATGATGTCATAAGTTGCTTTAACCAGTCTCCTTGGTTGTAGTATGTTTCAGTAAATTTGTGGCCAGAGATTGCAATTAGATAATATCATATTTTAGAGCTCTTAGCGTGACCTAAAAGGTCTCAGGTGTTACAAAAATTAGTATGTGTTATAGGCTGGTTCATAAGAATGGTATAACGTGAGAATCAAAAAGAAAACATTTATTACCCAGTGGTATATGACCTAATAGCAAGCAAAACACTTGTTCTGAAATAGTTCCATTATACTGGATGGTAGAAACCATTTTTCTTAGAATGAAAAAAAACCCACTAAAACTCTCTACAGCTCCATTTGTTGGAGGACTGTAGGGTGCTAAAGAATCTTGGTGAGTCTTGTATATAGTATCAATTCCTAAAACCACTCCAAAATGAAATTTAAGCCAATATTGGGTAAGAGCACCCTCAGGATACCATGTTGCATGAAGAGATGTCAATAAAAGAATAAGGAAGCTGCCTGACAGTGGCCAAAGGGATATATATAGTTTTGACCATTTAGTGAGTCAATTAATGATTAGTATAATATATTGATGGCCAAGGACCCTTGTGGGTAATAGACCTTGTTGAGTAATTGACTGGACCTAATCATCAGATATTTGATAGGGACATAATAATGTTAGCATGCTTAAAACTTATTTTGGATCATATCAGATATCAGTGATTATGGACCAGGTATATTCTAAGCTTATGCAAAGCTTAGGATCTGCGGCCTAGCAATTTCACTTAATAATATTTGACTATATTGACCTGGGCTCGAGGGCTTTTTTGGTTAGGTTGGACTTAAATCAAGTTTTGACTTAATAACTTGGGCATGTGGGCTTTGTTAACTATGTCAAAATTAAGTTTCTAATGTGGTCAAGTTTTTGATCAAATTAATTAATAATTAGTGATACAAATCACCTTGGTATGTGCTGCTGATTACATGTGAAAGTGAATCAGTTCAGCTATTTTGAAGATGTGTCCAAAACGCCATCTTGAGAATGATGATGGTGTTTACTCTGACCCTGAGGCTGAGCATGATACCCTAAGTTGAAGTTTTTGTAGACGTTCTTACAAACTTTTTATGTGGACAAATGCCACTGAAAATGAGACGTCATGGATAAGATGTGGTGAACATTGAACCCTATAAATAACCCTTAAGTTGATACTAATAAAGAATATTCAACTACTGGACGAGTTTATAATTTATCTTATAAACTTTTTGCATTTAGCACTTCATTTTGTATGAGTCTATTTTCACTTGGGATCAGTAGGATCAGGGGGCGTGCCATCATACAATTGAAACAACAGGGTATACGATTGGAGTACTACCAAGAAACTATATTATAAATTTTAATCACCATCCTGTCTATTGTCCTCACACAACAGATTCACAAAGCTCCATTATGCATCTAAAGAAGAACCAGCCCTCTGAAGCAAAACCCAAAACTCAACAGACCTATAATGACAATGCTTACCATATGGAAAGGAACAAAAAGAAGCTACTTGATGATGAGATCTCGGATTAGGTTGTAATGTTTAGAAAAAGTAATACAGAAATGTAAAACATTTTTTAAATGAGTTGTGCATACCATCCCAGAAATATTGAGACTTAAACCTTTGGTGAGCTCTCATACCGCCCATTTCCAGTGATAGTATTACATTTTTTAATAATCTCAGTTTGATTGGAGAGATGAGCATAATGAAACACTTTTCTTTAATGATTCATATAACACACTATTATTTATTTACATATTAGTTGCTCTCCTACTGATTTCATTCTGTATTTTCAGAGTTCCTTAGGACACAAGTCAGAATTAAAGAGAAGATCATATAGGCAGTCTTTTCTGCAGTTATAATAGCCAGGACTGACAATTGGGTGAGACTGTCAGAATTTTGATGTACCATGCCATGCTGATGGACATTCAAGAAATAATAATATTTGTTACTATAAGAATCACCAACGTATGTAACAATCAGGATCATATATCTGTTGCAGCCAACAGAGGGAGGCATGGTCAGTTATTCCATGAAGTGTATTCCATAAAGAAAAGATGGAAATGCCTGATAGCAAAGATTACAATACACCTATATCTGGTGTATCTATGATTTCATTCAAATTTAGACAGAGTACTGCCAAAATATGCATTATGGTGGTCCACTTGGTTATTGTCACGTTCTGGAAAAATGGCACCAATGGCAACATCGCTGGTTTTAGCAAAGAGCAAAAATAATTTATCAATTTGGGGGTACATTAGCATGGGAGCTTTAGGTAATGCATTTTAGTATATCAAATGATTACTGTTGCAACTATCCCCAAAGAGAGGTCACATTCTTCACTAATAGAGTAACAAAGTTCTGCAAGCTCCAAAAAATGAGGAATAATTTGATGCTAATACCCCATACCACAAGAAAACCTGAACGTCTCACAGACTTCTTGATGGGACAATTAGTATAGCCGTGCCCTTGTTAGGTAATAGTTGGATTCCACTTTTCATTAATTTGTGGCCTAAAGGCTCCAACTCGGTTAAAAAAAGGCGCACTTGGAAGGCTCCGATTTTACAAAAGCTGATCTTACATGCTTGAAATTTGTTTCAGATGGCCAAAATGGTAGCCAAAGGTTTGGGAAAAAACGTAGATATCATCTAAATACCATGACGCAGAGCATTTTCAGCTCTAGAATGCCATACATGGCTTGGTGAAATGTAGCAATGCGTTTCATAGCCCCTGCGGCATTTAGCTAGTATAGAAAAATTAATCTTTAGTGATGAAGGCACATTTAGCTTGGTCTTACTAGGGAAAGAACTATCTACCAGTATCCACTGGATATACTTTTTGCTGGGAAGAACTGTGAGCTGGTTAGCATTCAGAGGGTACTTTCAGTACTGGGTAAGAGGTAACTTTCTTTTCATGTGATGATGACTAATTTACAATAATCCATCATCACGCATTGGGCCATGCCTTTTTTATTCACCATAAGCATAGTGTTGCCCATGGCTCTGCAAAAGGTATAAAAAGCCAGCTTATAGAAGTTATTTTAAATCAACAGATATATTTGCTTATTCCACCTTGAATTTTTGATAAGGCTTGGTTTATATGAGTAAATCATCTCCTGTATTTACAAAATGGGTACTCCAGTCATTCTTTCAAAGTTGTAGGGTCCAGAGGAAAAGATGTCAAAATGTTTGGCCAAAAGTTTCTTAGCAGCTTTTCATTGAGCATCATTAACATCCAAAATAATGTTATGTTGATGGTGACTATAGTAAGAGTCCTTATAGTCTGAAATAAAAAGGTACAAAAATATTTACACTATATAATTTTTCAACAGGCATCAGCTGAACATAAGATATGTGATCCTTTTTCACTATGAGCGTGGAGTTAGGGTTAGAAAACTCACATAATTGAGATGATCCCTGAGTAGGCTAGGTCAAAATGCCTTTTCAGAGTAGTATCTCCTTAACATATAAAACTGCTTTCAAATTTTTTGTATGTTTCCTAGAGGAATGTGTACTTGTATTAGAGTCTACAATTTCTTGCTCCTGGTCTTGTACTACTACCTGATAAGAAGCAAATGACATACATCGATGAATCCCCCCCTTGGGTTGGGACCATCTAGTACTAAAAAAAGAAGCAAATGACATTCTTTCTTGAGCTTAAGTGGACAAGGGAAGCAATTTTACACGCTGTACTACAGCATGATACTCTATGTGACATAAAGCTCAGATGTCTTTCATAGAGCATGTTTTTTTCTTATGCTTGTTTTTTATTGGAAACGGGAATTTGGAAGAAAAGTGGTACCTGGAACACAAGTAAGACAAATAGTATTCAGATGTAACGATGATTAAAGTTAGCTTGTGTAGAAATCGAGTTCCTTATAATACACTCATAGCTTTTGTTTTTAAGAAATCAGGAAAAGAAGTTGGAAGCTTACCAAGATAAATGGGCAGGATTAAATTAGCTTGAAACCTTGTGCAATGTGGCCAAGCGGTTTCATATTTAACTTTATTTTGAAGGTCTGGTGCAATTTTATCTTGATTCATCAGCTTGGGGGATATAACACTTACCAAAAGATCAGGTGTCAACAATTGCTTGAACTTTTAACTGATACATAAGTTTCTACTTTTTTTACAGATTCCCAAATAGCACTTATAAGGTAAAGGAATAAATTGGAGGGGTACAGAGGTAACAAGAGTAATACAAATCACAGTCTTTTTTCAGACAATCAGTAAAGTTTTGGTGGAGAGGGCCGCAGATGCATTAACCATGAGGTAAATGGTTGAGGCATAAGGTGAGTGTTATAATTAAGAGTTTCTTTCTTCATGTTGACAGGGCTTTTCCCTCCTCATCAGCGATCATCTTATAGTATGATTCAGCAATATGCAACATCTTCCTCAATGAATGCATTGTATATTCTTCTTTTTATTCCCCTCTTTTTGAGAGCATTGACCTGGGGTTATCAGTTAGGAGAGTAAAAAGGCTGGAAGCCTTCTAGAGCAGATGGGCGGTGAAACAAACAAAAGCCTATTTGATTTTAAGGATGCTCATGAATTTTCCTTTGATGGCGCTGATATGCAACTGTAAGTCCAGGCAAGTTTCTAAAGCTGCTATGGCGGCTTTAATATCATCAAGGGAAATGTGGTACAAGCCACCAAGGTCTGGGCCTCATAGTTAAATTGATAGGCAAAGGTATATGGAATTTCTCCATGTTTGATGAAAAACCTATAAAGACCTATTTTTGAGAGAATAAGGTCTGAACACTCCCAAACATTTATCAAGGAAGTTTATACTTCACTCTAAGTTTGTCTTTATTAAATGAGGAGCCATAATTTCATGGGCATTATGAAATAAAAAGGTGAAAAAGCGTTTAATTTTCTATTAATTGGTAGTTTTTCCATGAAACTTCCAAAGACATATAATGAGGAGGTGATACTACCTTCAACAGATGTTTTTTTAATGAGGGTTAAAGTTAGTAGAAAAGGGAGTGAAAAAAAGTTAATACATTTTTTGTGAGAGGTGCCAAAAAATGGGGACTTGGTGTCATTGTATTTATTAGGTTGCATATAGTCAAGTGAGCCCTCAAATCCTTCAAATTAGTCTATTGCTCCATCCTCCAACTCATTGATACATTAGAGGTGGCCTTATGTGCAAGTTGCTCCTCAAGCACTTGCAATTCCAACTTTTAGGAGTTAATAACCGCTTAGTGAAAAGTTGTTCTGTCTTAATCGTCTCAACTTGACTAGAAATTTGGAAAAGCTTGTCGTTAGTGCAGTTTAAATTAACACTGTGCAGTTAAAAGAAATTACTGAAATTCATTAACTTATCTGCTAAGGCTACAAGGTATATTTAGGGTTGAGAAGTCAGCCCTCAAGTTGCATGCCACAGCCATGAGAAACAGCTGTGACCTAGGTTTCTAGTCAAGCAACTTGACTTGTATATCAATCAATCTAGATCAGAAAGCTCATCTTCTGATTCAATTACGGTAGGTTCATGAGGACCAGGAGGGTCTATGGGCCAAGGAATCCCAAATTTCTTAGAAACCTAGGAGGTCCTGTCAATCCAAGTAGCCAAAGAGGCTGATGCCCCTCAGGTGGCCCAGTGTCCTAGTAGGGCTGTTATCTTCAGGTGATCCTAGTGGTACCTATGACCCTGGCCCATATTACTCACAATCTCCTTTAGGCCATAAATTTCAGTGTGCCCTCATTTGTAAGTGGGCTCTTGGTAGCCATGGGGGCCCTTTATGACCAGCAGGCCCTTACACTCCTTTGCGTTCTTGTTGTAAGGCTTTTTCACATATAAAATATCCTATTCATTACTTTAAGGTCAGAAATATGATCTGAGAGTGACGTAATTTTTATAGCCTAAAGATAAGCTTTAGATAAAGCATCTTTCACTTGAGTTGCAAGTTGATTCTGTAGGTACGCAATGGCTCCTTCATCCAGTAAGGACATTTTGGAACATATTTCATTGAATAAACCCAATTTTCAAAAATAATATATTAATTCTCTAAACAAAAAAGGGAGCTGAATGGAAAAATCGTAGGCGGATTAATGAAGGAACTGGACCACGCCCAATAGTAGTAGTACTTCTTAATGGTAACCCCAAATATGCATAATGTAATACATGACAGGGTGTACAAATTTTTGAAGGTACTGATCTGATTTATCACCTTTGGCGGTCTGTAGACTAGGAGCTAAGTATAGGTCCTTTATAGTGGATGGAACAGTTTTTGTTCTGATCTGATCAGAGCGTCCCTTAGGTGCAAATATCATTAAGCTTTTGTCTTACAATTGGGCCAAGGTTGGATATCTTATCTAAAATTTGCTTTGTCTCACTAAGGGCACTTCACCTCTGTACTCGGCCACAAACTCAAGTGTAGTCAGACAGGGACTCAGATTTCAAAATGATAAAAGCTGATACAATGGGTAAAGCTTTAAGCCCCATCATCTTAGAGGGTTCTTCATCTGGATTAATGTCCATCTTCTTGTACATCCTAACTCTTTATTGCAACTTGGAAGACCTGGAAGGGAGCACATATTTTCTTATGATACTGCGGGAAAGCTGGGATGAGCAAAAGAAAGGCTTTAAAACCTCTTAGAGTTGGACATGGTTATTCTTAATAAAATACATAGGAGACAGAACTTTGGAAAGTCCAAGTCTTGCTGGATAACCTCAATAAAAGTTCTAGATCTATAAAAACTTTACCAAAATTAGATAAGCAAGAGATTATATATGCTTTATTTAAAGTTTTGTATATATTGGGGACTGGTGTTTATCACATCTAGAATGTTCTTTTTGAACCAACAATTTTTGTCTCCCTAAGCTTCAGGAAGTGAAGGAGTATGAGACGTGTTCTTTTGTGACATGGTAGTCTTTTGGAATCTCCATGGTGGTCTCTTTAATGCCTTGAATTTAGTGATTTTAGGTATCTCCCTCCTTTAATCCTATTTTAAGGAAATGGTGCCTCAAAAATCTTACTATTGGCAATTAAAGAGTTGGTAAATAGGAAAGATTTTGAAGTTGACATCAGTTAAATTGTATTTGTCCGAGGTTTGGGTCCCAATAGCTCTAATTTTGGGATAAGGAAAAAATAGCCTGCTAATTAAAACCCAATAGTAATGTGCTATCTTTACAGAAAAAGGATTTTATCAGCCAATAAAAATTTCGCAAGTATTTTGCAATGTGCTAGCTACTATCCAGAGGGTTATGGACACCATCTTAGCTGATATGATGTTGTCCTATATTTTGGTGCATTTAGGTGATATTATTGTCTTTAGTAGAACCATTACCAACTACTAGAACTATATGGAAAAAGTGTTCAAGCAGATAGCTTTTGTTGTCTTAAATTAGATCTAAGGAAAAATTAACAAAAAAGTAAGAATACATGAGAGTTGTCATAAATCTAGAAAAACTACAGCCTCAGGCCCAGAAAATTCAAGCTTATTAATGGATGTCATTACAAAAAAGCATAGATAGATATTCAAGTATTCCTGTGAATGGTTGGCTACTTATGCCAATTTATTAAGGACTTTGCAAAGATAGCTACCCAATATTTTATCTGTTGAAATTCCAAAAATGGATTTATATGGAATGAAGAGGCCAGATCATTGTTTAATGAGCTCCAGAAATGAATAATGACAAAATGCTATCTAAAGTTTCTTGAACTCAGCCATCCATATATTATAAATAGATTATTTCTCTTATGCAATAGGTGCTTAATAAGTCAGTCTGATATTGCTGGAGACAAACACCCATTTGTTTACTATACAAACTATGTCTCTGGCTGAGAGGAATTACACCTTCACAGAGAAGGAATGCCTTGCTGTTATTTACGTCTATAAGCATTTTTGAGTCTATATACAAAACAAATTAAAGTCATAACCATCATGCTTCCCTACACTGTTTGCTTAATATTAAAGAACTAGAAGGACATTGGCACAATGTGCTATAAATGTTTCAAACCTATGACTTTAAAATTTAAGCAAATAGCAGGATCTAATCAATAAAATGCATATGGTCATCAAGATTACAAAATATTATTTGTGACAACAAAAAGATATATTTCTAAAAATGATCCATAAAAATTTGGGAACCTAACTCTGAGAAGTTCAAGATGCTTTGAAAAAAGCTGTGAAAATTAATAAACTATAAAAATTGGAAATTTTATAAAAAAATTGAGGTAAAGGAGTTTATTTGTAAAGCCATTGGAATGACATTAATCCATGCTATAAAGTTGTTGGGCTTGGCTTCTTAATAAAACTCTGGACCATTTTTGCACCATTATCACTGGAAGTCAATAAATTACATTGTAGCTAAATTTATCTCATGCTTTGTTGAGTGTCAGTACACAAACCCACAAAGATATGGCGGGTAACAGCTAATTTGCCCAAAATTTGCGTGGAATCTATAATAACAAAAACATGGTTTGTTTGTGCATGAGCGCAATGCCCATCCAAAACTATGCTAAGTAGATTTTTACTAAATTTGGATATAAGTGGTTTGTGAAATGATCTGTGTACATCTCAAGGCCAGATAGAATTTTTTAATAAAATAAAAAGTCTTGACTATAAGAAATGAAAATTTCATATGTACTAATGGTAATCAGTATATTGTTATGGCTGACCAGTTTAGAGTTTGTTAGTTTAATAGTTTAAATGGTTTTTCCAAGAGGTTGGTAGTTTTGGGTTGATTATCAGCTTGATGGACTTAGTAAGCAGTAGTGATAAGCAGTTTAATAAATTAATTGAATTTTGGTTAGTAGTTGGTGGTTTTAATTATTCTAAAGTTGTTTAAGTTTGTTTATTAATGGTAGAGATTTTTTGGTTTGTATAAAAAGGTTTTAGATATTGGTAAGTGGTTGGTGGTTTTGGTTTTTTGTCTTGACAAGTTTAAATTTTGCTTTACAAAGCGTTAGGTGATGGGTTGATTTAAATATGTAAATGGTTTAGCTAAGCAGTTAAGTGGTTTATTAATACAAATCATCTAATAAACTATAAAAACCATAGCAAAGCATAGGTTTCTGGATTCTAGTAATATATAAATTAATTTCATGGGTCCACTCAGTCCATGAGGAGTTATATACAAATTGTTGCAACCAACCATTTAGCCAAATGGGTCAAAACAAGAGCCTTGAATCAAGTGTATGCGGCGAGCCCTGCTTCTTTATCATAATATGCGGTATATTGGCATAAATGCCAAGTAATTCTTAGCAATAATGGCAAAATTTTACCTTCTTTGCCATAATCAGTTAAAACTAATAAGATTAAAGGGGTAGTATAGCCCCATGTTTTACAGAGAAGAATGTACTGGTTGTTGAATGGTTGACTGGATATAAATTGTTGGTAATTATAAATTGAAAATATCCTAAGTATAGCCAAACTTGTGATTTGTGGCCTAGCAATCACACTTAATAATATTCAACTATGATGACATGGGCACGAGGGTTTTTGTTGATTTAGTTGGACCTATAATAATAGCCAACTAAATAACCTGGGCATGTGGGCTTTGTTGGTCTATGTCAAAATTAGTTTTTAATGTCAATTGAGTTTTTGATCAAATTAATTACTAATTAGTGGTACAAATCACCTTGGTATGTGCTGCCAATTTCTTGAGATGAGTATCAGTTCAGCTATTTGCAGACACGTTAGAAACACTGTCTTGAGTATAATTCTGAGTTTGACTTGGGTTGGGACCGTCTAGTACTAAAAAAATAATTCTGAGTTTGAGACTGACTCTGAGACATTTGGGATGTCTTGAGTTGAATGGATTGTAGACCCTCAAACATACTTGTTACTTTCTCTGGCCAAGTGCCATTTAAAATGAGGCGTCATGGTAGGATGTGGTGAAAATCAAACCCTATAAATTATCCCAAGTTAATACTAATAAAATAATCAAATATCGATCATCAAACATTCCTCCAGTTTTATAGTTTAATTTATAAGCTTTTAGTATTAATACTTTACATTGTATTAAGTTGAGGATTTATGTGGGATTAGGAAGATCAGGGCAGCGTGCCATCGTCTAAGTAATGACAGAAGAATACAACTTCAAGTAGAATTACCAAGTAGTTATATCTTAACTATAGTCACCATCTGGTCTGTTGTCTTCATACAATAGATGTTCAAAACTCCACCTTACCGCATAGGAAGAACCAGCCATCCTTAATAGACCAAAAATTTAACAAGTGGCACACATGGCTGGGAATCCAGATGGTGACCATGCAGAGCAGGGGAGCAACCCCCTGGCTATATCAATTTTTCAAGAACGAATTTACAAAATTTCAAGACTCAGCGGATATAATGAGATCAATTTGATAATCTTACTATAGATGTTACTTTTATTAATAAGGCAAATAATGATTTACATAAAGAAGTGAATGAGTTAAAAAAGAAAATCATAGAAAAAGATCAATTCATTTCTGCACTTCAATTTCAAATGACCAATTTAAATGATAAAATTACAATGTTGAAAGATTGTCAAAGCCAGCACGCCCAAAGCAAAAATATGGATAGTGATGCATCTAAACATTATGAAATTGAATATGAGCCACGTCATGAACTGCCACGTAGAATGGTTGCTTTGGCCAACCCAAGTTCCTCTAGCCGTAATGCAGTGCCTAAAAGCCCTATTACATCTGGCCCAAGCCAACAAAGAAGCAATTCTGATAACTATGGGCAGGAAAGCGATAATTACAAACCAGCAAACCTGCCTGCATTTGACAAGAATGGAAGTATCACCACATTTGTCAAAAGTTTTGAATTGGCTATGTATGGGTCAGCAACCACAACAAAGCAGCTACTATGATTAACTGCTTGGATCAGTGGATCATTGAGTTGATTATGCCCCATATCAATGAAAACTCAACTTATGCTGAAGTCAAAGAGGCTGTGCTTTATGAATTTGGAAGTCCAGAACAGATGTCGACCAGAAAATCCAAGTTTATGAACATCAGCTTTAAGAAAGATGAAGCAATTGATGAATTTGTGGATCAATTCTATTGCGAAGCTCAAGTTCTCTTAGGCGCGCAGGCTATGGTCAATTTTGATGCCAAGATTGCACTAGAGCATGCAGTAGAACCTTACCCTAATCTACCAAACACTCTATTGCCTGCTTTTATGCAAAACCATGTGACATCTGAATTGGCTGACTACTTGTGCATATGCTCAAAAAATTATGGCACTCCTGATACTAGTTACAGATTGGGAACCGCTGCCTTTGCTGGAAAGCCCTTCAACTCCAATAAGAAGATTGACAGTAATCCACCTGTAAGAAATGAGCAAAACTCAAATGCAAGAGCCCCATGGCCAGTGAGTGAAATTACTTGCTTTAATTGCAATTGTAAAGGTCACTATGCTTCCCAATGCCATCAGAAAAATGTCAACGTAGTCCTTCCTGATACCATGCAGGAGGAGGGAAAAGAACAAGCACAATAGATGCGGGACGCTCTATTGTGCCTAAGACACTAATCCCACCCAATTGACAAGAAAACAATGGCCACGGGGCCTCATTTAACAATGAAATTGATTCTATTTTAGTACCTAATGAAGATTCTACAAATGTACATGCAGTAACTCGCTCTCAGAGTAAGGTTGTCATACCTGAGGCCTCTGAAGTAGTAGCTAAACCGTATGTGCAACAAATACTTGAGTATATTCCAGCTGACAGGCCGAGCAATGCAGCAGATACCCCCAGCCTGAAAGGGGTCAATATAGCAATGCCAATTGACACATTCATCAATGAATGTCCCAGTATTAGGAATACTCTGAAGGACACTCTTAATTCTCTGGATTCTTCACATATTCACTTAATAAATTCTATCAATTGCTACTACTCTGAGTGCACTTATGTGGATATTCTGGTCAACAAGATCAAAGTTGTTGCTATTGTTGATAGTGGAGCACCTGTAAACATTGTTTCCACAAAGTTGGTGAAGAAACTGAAAATTGTGCCAGACATTGACCATCATTGGGAATATGGGACCTCAGGACTCAACAGTACTAAGAGTGAAGGAGTTTACAGCGCCTTGCCACTGCGATTTGGAGCTTTAGTAGTAGCAGCACCTGCAATATTGCTTCTGAACACCAATTATGACATCTTAATTGGAACGAGTTTTAAGGACCTATGGGATCTCATGTGATTTTAAAGAAACCGTCTTAATGATACTAGGCCAATCACTTCCAATTTATTACTCTCATGACAATACAAAGCCTGCAAGCTGTCATGAAAACTTTATAAATATATCCTATACCAATGGAATAATACCAATAGGATATATTCAGCGGGAAAATTGAAGCTGTTCCATGCTAACTGCTATAAAAGAAAATCGAGGAATACCCCTATGTGTGAATAAGGATGTGACAATAGCTCCATGCCATCAACTGGTTATGAAGACTGTGACCACGCTGGATATTCCAGAAGGACTATATGGTGAGGTTATATCCCCGTGGCATCATTCTCATATGGAACTTTGTGTGGCGCCTGGAATACTTATACCAGGGCATGGGGAAATTGATGTCCTATTAGCAAATTTGACCAGCTGAATTACTAAGGTTAAGAAATATCAAGTGGTTGCATTCGTGCATCTGTTTCCAAGGAATGATTTTAAAATCAGCCATCGTATTTGGTGATTTATCAGAGCTAGGATTACCAAATGAAACCCTTGGGGCACATACTGTAATCCCTCAAGAATTGTTTACTGGATTATCAGAACAACAGAAGGATAAGCACTAGAGTTGTTTGAACAATACTCTGAAATTTTCGGCAAAGATGATCAAGATTTAGGTTGTGCAAAAGGAGTCCAGCATTTTGTTGACACTGGGGACCATACACCTATTAGAATGGGGCCAATTTGGCGCCCTAGGGCTAGCGACGAAATAGTTGGAGAAGAGGTAGAAAAATTTCTAAAAAGTGGAATGATAGTGCCATCCAAAAGCCTGTGGGCCAGCCCTGTTTTAATCATAAAGAAAAAAGATGGCAGCAATCGAGTTGTGATTGATTATTGACGCCTAAATGCCATTATGAAAAAGGATTCCTATCTGTTGCCTAGAATTGATGATGCTTTGGATCGTCTGGGAGGGGCGAAATACTTTACTGCAATGGACCTTATCTTAGGATATTGGCGAATTGAACTGCCTCAAGAGGAGCAGGAGAAGTGCGCAATTATTGCTACTCAAGGACTATTTCAACTGACGCGCATGCCGCAGGGGCTGTGTAATGCGCCTGCAACTTTTTTAATGAACGATGGACACAATTTTGGGGGATCTTAAATTATCCTACATACTGGTTTATTTGGATGATATCAATGTCTTTTCTGAAACGTTTTCTGAACATTTGGAGCACCTTGATCAAGTGTTTGAATGACTGTTGAAGGCTAATCTGAAGATAAAACCTAGAAAATGTCGATTCTTTAAAGAACAATTGAAATACCTTGGGTTCATTATTGACGCCAAAGGCTTGCGGCCTCAACCTCAAAAGGTGGAGGAAATTAACAAGATGCAACCTCCGACGAGTATGAGTGATGTTCAACTGTTCTTATGCATGGTAGGGTATTATCTAAGATCTTTAGAAGGGTTTGTGAGGATTGCTGAGCCCCTATTCCATTTGCTGCAAGGAGGAGTTTGATTTTGCTGGGCAGAAGAATGCCAACAGGCATTTGAGGCTTTAAAAATCAGAATGAGCTCCGCGCCTATCCTTTGATATCCAGATTTCAGTAGGCCTTTTATCATACAAACTGACGCCTCATTGACTGCGATTGGGGGAGTGCTATCTCATATTGGGGAGGATAATAAGGAGCATCTGGTCGCTTATTGCAGCAGAACGCTGAATAAGCATGAGCGTAATTATACAGTAACCAAATGAGAGTGTTTAGCTGTAATCTACGCATGTAAACAATTTTGGGTTTACATTCATGGCACCAAATTTCAAGTAGTAACAGATCACAGCTCCTTAAGATGGCTCCACAACATCAAGGAACCTGAAGCACGATTATCCCGCTGGGCTTTAAAATTACAAGCATATGATTATGAAATTATTCATAGAGATGGAGCGACCCATCAAAATGCAGACGGATTATCAAGACTTCTTATTGTAGCTGTCCTGAGCAGTTTGGCGGATGAGCTTCATGAAAAGATGATTAACTGAAAATTGAGTATGAGACAACTGAAGTGAAAAAAGCAATCAAAAAAGCATTAACTGACACTGAATATTAGAATGGAGTTTTATACAAGCTCAGGCCCGATGGGCAGCATCAAATTTTCTCAAATCCTTCCAACCAAATGGAAATTATTACTCAAGCGCATAAGGCTGTGGGGCACGGAGGATTAACCAAAATGCTATAATTAAATCAGTCAAATTACTACTGGGATTCAACGTGATTCTTTATTCAAGATGTACTTGACAAATATCATTCTTGCCAAATTACAAAACCTATGAAGTTGGATGTGAAGTATCATTTAATCAAACCCAACTGGGCTTGGCATACCGTATCAATAGATGTAGTTGGCCCTTTGCCTGTGAGCATCCTAGGCAACAAATACATAATTGTTGCTATTGATCATCTAATCAAATGGGTGGAAGCAAAAGCAATCCGAGACTTTGGGGCCTTAACTAATGCCAAGTTCATTATGGATAATATAATTTACAAGCACGGATGCCCACAGAAGATCTTGACAGATAATGGCACAAATTTTACTGCTCAGATGGTACAATGGTTAAATAAGTTGATGTCTATCAAAGGAGTGTTATCAACACCATACCATCCTGAGACTAATGGTATGGTAGAGCAAGTGAATGGTACTCTAGTCAGCATTTTATGCAAAAATGCAGTCTTAGTGCCTTCACAATGGGCTACCTCTATTAGTGCTACCATGTTTGTGTACAATATTGGATATCACAGCAGTACCAGCCACTCTCTGTTTCAACTTCTGTATGGTAGACATCCATCTCTGCCTCCATTATTTTATTCAGTACTTAGTTCAACCAAAGCAATTAGCCCAAATAATTATTTTGAGCATCTAGCAAAGACCTTAATCAAATTGCAATCTGAAGCTTACCAAAATATGATTAGTCAAAAACTAGTCAAAAGAACTATGATGACACTAAACAAGCAGCAGTGACTAAATTTAAAAAGGGAGACTAGTAGTATATTGTGATACTCATAGCGCAGGCCGCGCGCACAAGCTTGCCTCACTTTGGAAAGGTCTATTTATTGTGTTGAAGAGATTGTCCAAAGATGTATATACCATAAAGGATCAAGGCAGCTGGGTTGTGCATCAAGTACATGCTAAGTTCCTTTGTCCATATAATAAAGAAAAAATATAGCAATAAAAAAAGGTAAAAAAGAAAATTAAAATAAGAGAAAGGTATAAGAAATAATGTATAATATTAATAATAATAATAAAATAGTAAGAATATAGAAAAGTTAAGGAATGAGTAAAATATAAATATTTATTTAAAAAGATGTGGCCTTGTTGTTGTTGAAAATAGGAAACTCATCTTTGGGAGGGGGAGAAGAGTGAAATTGAAGCCAAGGGGGCCAGTTCAAGATCGCCAAAGATTGCTAGAGCCTCAGCAGGCATAGAAGAAACAAAGGCAAATGCATGAACTAACTGTAGCATTCAGCTATTAATGTAGCATCCTATTCTGAAGGTTGAAAAAAATGAATGTTGTGACCAAGAGAAAATGAATACCTCCACTTTTATCCAGTCAAGGAGGGGGAAGTGTTGAATGGTTGACTGGATATAAATTGTTGGTAATTATAAATTGAAAATATCCTAAGTATAGCCAAACTTGTGATTTGTGGCCTAGCGATTCCACTTAATAATATTTTACTATGATGACATGGGCATGGGGGCTTTGTTGGTTTAGTTGGACCTATAATAATAGCTGACTAAATAACCTGGGCATGTGGGCTTTGTTGGTCTATGTCAAAATTAGTTTTTAATGTCAATTGAGTTTTTGATCAAATTAATTACTAATTAGTGGTACAAATCACCTTGGTATGTGCTGCCAATTTCTTGAGATGAGTATCAGTTCAGCTATTTGCAGACACGTTAGAAACACTGTCTTGAGTATAATTCTGAGTTTGACTTGGGTTGGGACCGTCTAGTACTAAAAAAATAATTCTGAGTTTGAGACTGACTCTGAGACATTTGGGATGTCTTGAGTTGAATGGATTGTAGACCCTCAAACATACTTGTTACTTTCTCTGGCCAAGTGCCATTTAAAATGAGGCGTCATGGTAGGATGTGGTGAACATCAAACCCTATAAATTATCCCAAGTTAATACTAATAAAATAATCAAATATCGATCATCAAACAATCCTACAGTTTTATAGTTTAATTTATAAGCTTTTAGTATTAATACTTTACATTGTATTAAGTTGAGGATTTATTTGGGATTAGGAAGATCAGGGCAGCGTGCCATCGTCTAAGTAATGACAGAAGAATACAACTTCAAGTAGAATTACCAAGTAGTTATATCTTAACTATAGTCACCATCTGGTCTGTTGTCTTCATACAATATATGTTCGAAACTCCGCCTTACTGCATAAGAAGAAAGAGCCATCCTTAATAGACCAAAAATTCAACACTGGTCATAAAAGTGAATGTTTCTTTAGCTGCAATGCTTCAGAAACAGGTACAGAAAAGTTGCCTGCTTGGGCATTATATTTAAGCTCAGTAGGTTTGCCTATAGTATCAGCTAACATCCAGTCTTGGGGAAAGTGCCCTCTGAACTACTTTATAGGAGAAAAGCAGCATTACCACAATTTTATATTCAGCATTGGAATTAACAATGGGGATGAGTCCAAACTGATATTTAAATTGATTAGCAATTATTATACTTGATTTGTAATTTTAAGCTTTTGATAAAACTTTTTGAAAATGATTTAGGCCTAGAAGTACAATGATAGAAAAGGAGAGCCAACAATGAATATAAATCTTGAAGATAAAGTCAAATATTGTGATACCCAAGGGTTGGTTGCCAAACTAATAGGATGCCTTATGGTTGGTGCCATTTATAGTGCCATCAAAATCAGTGGCATATGCATATACAACTAAAACATCTCTGAAGGTCATATAGTGAATGAAGTCATGGCTAAATTTTAAGACTTGGATCTAAATCTATATTTAAGAGAAAAGAGAATTTGAATAAATACATTTATAAGTAACTTTTCTTATCTTTATGATTACTTTGCAACCAATCAAATTTAAAAAATGATAGTTTGCTAATCTATACTAGGGAGATGAGTGTGTGATCAAAGCATGGTAATGCCCGGGCAAGCATGTTGAAAAACAGGGTCAGTATTTGCACTGCTAAAGTTAGTAAACCCCCATGAAACTGGCGGCCAAACCCAAAGTAAGAAACCTGTGGCGAGTATCTTTCCAGAAATCTTATAACGGCAAAAAATTGTAACTAATACTTCAATACTCACCATTCTCAGCTCCTGTTGTTGGTGGAACATAAGATTTGAGTTTTACTGGTAGTAAATTCACCAATCCTTTAAGAAAAAAGCTTTATGGAGATGCATGCCTCTTTTCCTGACCATTGTTTTTGTAGCACCGTATACTATGTCCCAGGGTTGGTTGGACCTTGGGTTTAGAACAGTGAAATCAGTAAACATCACTGCATAGATGCGCATGGTGGTCAACTCCTGGATGATCAGTGGGTGGTTAAGGTGAAGTTCACATTTGGACACAGTAAAACTAAATTTTTATTACTTTTTGATTTCCTCCATACAATGGTGTCTTGCAACATCCTTGAGAGACATCTCACCACAGGGTTTACCAAATGTGATGAAATAACACTTTTGAATTACAACACTTTAGCTTATGCCTATCCTTAGTTTGGGTAAGGCTAACACAGAGATCACTTCTACACAAGAGATTGTGGAGAATTTCACTCAAGTCCCCTGAACCGCTGTCCTCATTATTAACATTCAGCAAACCCACCCGTTCCATGCTATAGTGAACAGTGCACCGCCCATATGCACTTTCTGACATGCTTTTGGTCATAGGATGCACAACTGACCTGTTAAAGAGGGCTTAAAGCAGTAACATGCTGTTTCAGAGGCGATATATGAATAAAATACCCACTATGAGTGCGTTGTTGACACTAAATTCTCCTTTGATTGTGGATAAGTAAGTCAGTATGTCAAGTTGATCCTGTGTCCCCACAGGAGCTTAAGAAAGGCATACATGCACTTAAAGCAGCAGCCAAGATGGCTGCATCAGCGGCGTCTGCCATATCGCCTGATAAGATTTCTGCTGACAAGGCAGAAGTTCCACCTCAGCGGAATCACAATCCACAAGCCAATTGGATTGTACAATCTGCCCTTGGTCTAACACTCAGGGCTTTGCACGCTTGCATATGCAACCTGTACATCAATTGAAACCAAAATTTCACCACCAATCTCAACCAACTTTTATGAGCCTGAGGCGGGTGCACCATAAAAGCGCTATAAGAAAAATCTTGCAACCAAAAACATTAGAACTTCCAAACCTAATATCATAAAGGATTGCCCTACGCTCCTACCACTGTGTACAATTGCAGTAAGGTCATGCCGGCGCCCGTGGAAAGTGAAGGGGAGGGACCAAGGGTCCTTCCCCTTGTCCTGAGGCACAATGAGCGTCTCAGTAACAATAGTGACATTGAACATCGCTGTATTTAAGGCCTCTTTATCCTAGGCCCAGGAAACTAAATTTCATAGAAACAAATTATCTGTGGACATCCTGGAAATACAGGTATCCACTGTACACAAAGTTAATAATATTCATGGGCTTGCATGCTCCTCCAAAAGCAATTTTTTGGTCACTGCATTATGGGGTATAAGTATGGGAGAACTGAAAAATTTAATTTTTATCCTAAAAAACATTTCTGAACGGTTGTGTGCTGGCTGTTACTTTATTGTGGTGCAATGAGGTGCACACAATCACTAATGTTAACACCCTGATGAACCTGTGCTCAGGTTTGTTAAGGGATTTCTTTTAGATGTTGCTACTCTTTCCATTCCATCCAATATCTTTGTGGTTGCCTATTTGAATTTTCTGTAAAAATATAACCACTTACTGATGGCCATCCACAATTGATCTTATACAGGGGCAAGTTGAGATTCAAGTTCTGAAGGCTACCCTGGGCCTCTATGACACCCTTCCCAAGAATACTCCTCTTTTACCTAACATGTATCACCACCATATGCAAAATGGGCAGATGATGTCTGTCATGCATATATTTCATTCATGCACCATTTTATTTTTCGCCCCAAATCTTACACTTCACCACAACTAAAATTGATTTCTCCGACCATAGAATTGTTTTGGTGTTCTTTAATATGCCATGCCCAGTGGCACAGAAGCCAAGATGGAACAAACTTCGTCAGGCCAATCTCACTTTGCCTAAGTTCTCACACTTGATAGATACTGCGTTTTTAACACAGGAGTTTGTGACTCTTTTCTCTACCAATCCTCTCATCACATGGTCTGCTTTCAAATCACTTGCACTCTCCCACGCATGACACATATTGTTGCAGCACTCCTGCGCTGCCTCAGCAGTTATTAAGTGCACTCTAGAGGAAGTGGATCACCTGGAGAGCAATGTCCCTACTGCATGTTACAGCCATGCTTGGGGTCATAAATGGGCTGAGGTGTCCACCTGCTTGAACACACTGGTAAGAAACAACAAGCATACTATTTATGTTCAATAAAATGCCAAAAATATCACAGCGGGTAAAACGTGCTCTGCCTGTTTCTTCCGCAAATTTTTCTCTCCTATGAATAACTTGGTCTGTACACAGGTTAGGCGGCTGAACAAAACCATAAAAGCAAAGCTGGAGGGGGTGTCTGCAAAAACTAATAAGTTTTACTTTAAGTTGTACAGGTCTGACCCTGTTGAGCCTGCCAAAATTGACTCATTCTTGCTGGTGCACATATCCGCACTGTTACCTGATTCCCAAATTTAATGAATTTAATAGCGCACAATTGTAATGGGCGGGTTCACGCCAATATGCAACAAACAAATTGGGCAGTAAGAGCCATGTTACTGACCATACTAGGTACAGGCCTGCAGAGGCCCATCCCCAAACCTGACTGCCATGCCTCATCTATTGTTACATATTCTTGTACCACTGTTCCCACAACGCTGCACATCAACAGCAGAGTTTTGGACCAGCAAAGGGCCAAGAACGATGCCAATGCCACACCAAGCTCACTGGTGGAGTTCATAATTTTGACCCGCTCCACTAAAATTCTTTAAATAAAAGTAATATTTTTCCAAGTGAGCAAATATCCTTTATTTGAATTTCGTTTTTCCTCATAAAAGATGCAACTGCCCTTCAGGGTGCGACGTCCTCCTCTAGATAGTGCACTGCTGATATGGAATAAGCTTTTCTTTTGATTAAACTCTAACAAGCCCCAACCACATCATTAATGAAGATTTGCCATCCCACCAGATCACCATCCATGCCTTGCATAAGCCCGTCATCATTCCACGGATGTGATTCAGGTTTAGTATGGCGATTTTACCCAATTCCAAACTCACTGAGTTTGATGCTCATTGAATCAGGACCACATTTGGATCGAACTCCACTCGATCTGAACCAATGTATGGATCAGGTGCCTCCTGATCTGTTACATCACCCCCTGTGAAGACCAGAACTCCCTGACCTTCTCTGGGCATTGCGCACAGTCCTCCTTCATTTGCTACATCTCCTCCTCCACCAGATAGCCTTTCCACTTCACCAGCAGTTGCTGCCAGCCTCTCACCCACTTGGCATCCAGTATCCATTCCACCTCATATTCTGGCACCTCCCCCTCTCTAGGATTCAGCAGTCCTGGACGCTCCAGCCCCTCACCCCTGAATGCCTGTAGCTGGTAAGCATGAATCACCAGATGGGCTCTGGAACCTACTGGCAAACTCAACTTGAAGGCGACCCGATTAATGGCTCAGACAATTCGGTATGGGCCTAAAAACTTTGGACCCTAGCTTATGACACTTGACTGGGATGGCATAGTTCTTGTCCACCATCAATACCAAGTCTCAGGCTCAAACATTGGATCTGGCACCCTTCGACAATCTGCCTGTCACTTCTGCTGATATATCGCCTGCTCCAAGTTTCCTTGTAGCTTCTTCCTGATATCTGACATGTTATGTAACATCTCATCCACCCCTGACATACGTCACTCACAGATCCCCCATTTGACCTGGGGTTGATCCCATGATTCGCGAAAAATGGCGACAATCCTGTTGAGGATTAAGAGTTATTGTTATAAGCAAACTGGGACATCCGGACCCATGAAACCCAGTCATCCTGTCAATTAGACACATAACACCAAAGATACTGTTTGAGTATATGATTCACCCTCTACATTTGTCCATCAGATTGCAGATGGTACGCTGAGGACTGACCAGGCCTAAACTCCAAATTTTCCAGTAAACTTGACCAGAATTTCGAAATGAATTGTGGGCCCCAGTCTAAAATGATCTCCTCAGGTAATCCATGTCAGGAGAACACCTCATCAATGAAAATTCTCACTGCATTCTTCGCCAAAAAACTCCCAGTACATGGGAAAAACTCAGCATATTTGGTAAGTCTATCTACGACCACCATAACCGCGTCCTTCCCCTGCACCTTTGGGAGTCCCACTATGAAACCAATACTAATCAAACTCCAAGGGGCTTGTGGTATTAGCAGCGGATTCAACTTACCTAATGGTGTTTTTTGATGGCTTTAACTTCGCACATACAGAACACTCCCACACATATGTCTGGACATCCTTTTGAAGGCCCAGCCACAAATACTCCCGCTGCGCCAATTCCATCATCTTACCTACTCCCAGGTGACCCGCCAGTGGATGATCATGAGAAGCCCAGATTACCTCACATTGTAATGATGGGTTAGACACCCATACGCACGACTTGTGGTATAGCACCCCAACCCTCTTCATGAAATCCGCATGGTACTGATGAAGTCGACCCTCCATCATCTCAGCTTTCAGCCTTTGGGCAAATTCCACACTTCTCTGCTTCCGGTGAACTTCCTCCCCCAACACACTCCCTCTATCTTCAATCACCGCAAATTGGTCTGGTTGGAACATTGTAGCTGTGTTGAACTCCTCCAATTCCTCCTTCTCATAGACAAAAGCCCCATCTCAACTCAACTAATCTGCCAGGACATTCGAAGCTTTAGGCCGGTACTCCACCCAGAAATCATAGCGGACCAGCTCCCACATGCCATCCAGCCTGTTGCTGGTTCATCTTTCTGGGTTTGTGATAGTAATCCAGGGCTTTGTGATCCATTTAGATAACAAAAGGATGCCGGGCATAGAGCAGGTGACGTTGCCATTCACGCAAGGTCGCCATCACTGCCAACAGTTCCTTATCATATATCAGGTAGTTCTTTTCCACAAGGAGCAACTTACAGCTGAAGTAACACACGGGATGCTCAAACCTATCTTCCCCTTCCTGAAGCAATACTGCTCCCACAGAATAATTCAAAGCATCCATCTTGACCACAAAGGGTTTCCCGGGGTCTGGATGGGCCAGTACAGGTGCAGTAAGTAAATTACTCTTCAGTAATTCAACTACTCATGCTTCTTCCTTTCCTCATATGAATGGAACATCTCGGTTTAAGTGCGTGAGTGGTAAGGCCATCTGGGAAAGATTCTTCACAAACCAACGAAGTAAGTTCAATGTTCCCAAATATTTCACATCCCTGTCTGATCTGTGAGGGCTTCCCATTCCTGCACCACTCGGAGCTTATCTGGACACACCAATCTGTTCTGGAATACCATGCTGCCAAGGAATGTTACTGAGCTTTAGTTGAACTTGCACTTTGAGGGCTTCAACTTTAAACCCATATGGCCAATCGCCCCCAAAACTTCTTGGACATCTCATACATGTTCCTCCTGGGACCGCGAGAATACTGGAATATCATCTATATAAGCGGTGCAGCATTGACCGATCATCCCCCCAAGGATGTGGTTGATCATCTGCTGGAACACTGCCGGGGCATTCCTCAACCCAAATGGCATCATGCGATATTGGTCACCCCTAGGTGGCACTTGAACGCTGTGTATTGCTGGTGCTCTGGTCTCATCAGTATTTGATTAGTTGCGTCCATGATGTTGAGCTTTGTAAACATTGTGCATCCAGTAATCGTTGGAAGAATGTCCTCCAACAGGGGCATTGGATATGAATCTAGCTCTGTGACCATGTTTAAATGTCAGAAATCCACACATGGGCGTAAATCGCCACTCGCCTTTGGTACTAACAATACAGTAGACACCGCCAGAGACATGGAAGGCTCAATTAAACCTTTGTTCAACATTGATTCCACATGGCCCTCCAATGCTTCTCTGGCACATTCATTAAGAGCATATACTGGGCATCCCCTGGGTATCTCTGAACCCTCCTTAAACCAAAAATGAAAATGTGAAAGAGCCCGTAGGGAAAAAGGCGAACTCCTGATGAGACCAAATACATCAACAAAGTCACTGTATTAAGGAGGTAGCTCTATCTCCTGCATCCTCCCTAAGCTCCTGCATCCACTCGGGATGTCACCCCTGACCTCCATCTTCCACATCATTGAGGTCCAATCTGCGGCAATAAGGTAATCATTTTATGCAACAAATCAATATGTGGCTGAAAGTGAAGCCACCATCACATCCCCAGAACCACGGGGTGGGCCAGATTCCAGATCGCACAGAAACCCTCCTTCAACCAAAAGGGTTTTGCCAAATGACAATCAGGGGCTCCAAAACCCACGATGGGGCTCTTCTTGACACATCGGTGAACACTACCTCAGGACCCCTTCTCATCTCCAACTTCAAATGTTCCACTAAGGTGAACTCCACATAATTTTCCTCAGCCCTATATCCACCAGAGCCAGCACCTTCTCCGTCTGACCATGCAAATATAACTCCACCGGAATAAATAACTTAGGATAAAGTGAAGAAGAAGGTTTAATGTTAGAAGTATTCTTGGATTGCAAGTTTTCAGGTAAGGTAGGTCAGGGACTATAGCTCTGCCCAGGTCCCTGGCCTGTTCTCCCGGACTCCTCACCCCTTTCCTGGCAGGATCCCCCATGGATATTCCCAAAGTTCCAGGGAGAACCTCGCCAACCTCCACTTTCTCTGCTGGCTACAGCGGGTGACTGGACCCTTCCTGGGGACATTGAATCCTCTCACCAGTCACATGCCAATGCCAATTGTTTCTCCACTTGCACTGCCAAAGAAATTTCCTCCACCAACAAACCCTGAACTTTAGCAGCCGCCATGGTGGCCAACATGTCCACTTGCAGCCCTTGTCTGAACATCCGTGATGATTGTGAATCTGAGACTCTTGCTGCTTTCGCCAATGGTCGGAAAATCCGCTCATAATCTTTCACTGATCCTTGGCCCTGACATACTGTCAACAAAGCTGACCACGCCTCATCCTGCGCCTCATCTGGATAGGCCGCTCAGTCAATCCAGTCCACACACTCATCCATGGAACCAGCCAGATGACCTTGCTCCTCAACCAACTCTTGTACCCACCCAGCAAGTTCTGGTGGTAGTGCCTCCACGATTTGCATGATCTGTAATGAGAAAGGAGTCTCCCACCCTTTGCATGAGTCAACCGCGCCTGAAAACAAATCCGCAACAACACTTGGTGGATCTTCTCTAAAGCTTCCATGTGCAAAGCAGCCCAACTTTTGGGGATGCAGGTCCCTCCTGGCAATCCTCCATCTTAACGGTTCTTGAACCACACAAACAAATTACCTTTCTTATTACAAATGTAAGCGAGAATCTCACCATCACCACTGTCAACACATGGCGATACCATTCCTCCCCTCCCAGAGCCATCACCTCTTCTTGGGGCCCCCACAAGAATGACAAAGAAGTATTTGAGTTGCATCTAATGTAACAGGCGGGTTCGCGCCAATACACAACGAATGAATTGGGCAATAAGAGCCATGTTACTGACCATACTAGGTACAGGCCCACAGAGGCCCATCCCTGAACCTGACCGCCATGCCTCATCGTTGCCACATATTCTTGTACCACTGTTCCCATGACGCTGCACATCAACAGCAGAGTTTTGGACCAGCAAAGGGCCAAGAACGACGCCAACGCCACACTGAGCTCACTGGTGGAGCTCATAATTTTGATCTGATCTGCTATAATTCTTTAAATAAAAATAATGTTTTTCCAAGCGAGCAAATATCCTTTATTTGAATTTCATTTTTCCTCATAGAAGATGCAACTGCCCTTCAGGGCTGCGACGTCCTCCTCTAAAATAATGCACTGCTAATATGAAATAAGCTTTTCTTTTGATTAAACTCTTCCAAGCCCCAACCACCACTTCATTAGTGAAGATTCGCCATCTCAATGGATCACCATCCATGCCTTGCATAAGCCTGTCATCATTCTGCAGATGTGATTCATGTTTGGGATGGCGATTTTACCCAATTATGAAATCACTGAGTTTGATGCCTGTTGAATCAGGGCCACATTCAGATCAAACTCCACTTGATCTGAACCAATGTACGGATCAGGTGCCTCCTGATCCATTACAACAATGAACTTTAATTTGCTGTTTGAAGTGCGCCACACAGAAAATGCCTAGACCAGATGGGATTTCTTGAGTTCTATATAAAGTATTTTAATAGTATACTCAATTTTCTATTAATCTCAATGAACAAGTGTCTTTTGTAGACAACCTCCTTCCTGGTGGCCAAGAGGCATATATGATAACTTTTTTATTAAAATAATAAGCTGAGTTAAAAAAAACGCCCTACTCTTTTACTAACACTGATACCAAAATCTTTACAAAAATTATGTTAACCGCCTTGAAGTTGCCTTTGAAATTATATCCACTGAACAATTTGGCTTATTTTTAGGAGATCAATATATGACATCATCCATACAGTATCCAACGTCCTCCAATCTCCTGCTACTCTGAATTTGTGAACCTGGATCAACAAAAAGCCTATGATCTTGTCAACTGGTCTTACATCATGGCTACCCCCCACAAGTTTCAACTTTCTTCTCGTTTCATCAATTGGGTAATGTTGCATACTGAGTCAGCCACAATGGGAGTATGTGGCTCAGGTTTTCTGACTGATTTAGTTTGCCCTCAAAGGGGCTTCCGTTAAGGGGACCCTTGGTGCCTTTTTATAAAACTTTAGTTTTGACCCACTCCTCTGCAATGTAAATTCCCGTCTTACTGGTGTTTATTTGCAAGGCCAGTGCCAGTCAGGATGCTTGCAATTACTGATAATTGTGTGGTGGGGGTCTTTAATAACTATGATGCACGCATACCTAAAACAATTATCCAGGGGTGTACCAGGTTAGTAACGCAGTCCTGAATGCCAATAAAACTAAAATTATCCTTTTTTGTAATTACCAATCTCACTGGTCACCTGTAACTGCTCAGTAACATATTTCTGCATCACAACCCCTTGTTCACTTCCCAAAGCAGTCAACCCATATCGCCCCTCTTGTTCTTTTATTTGTTCACAGGCTCACCATGGGTCCAGTTCGCCGCGTGATAGTGTGGCTGGAAGTGGGAGGTTATGCCAACTCTGTAATAGAAACCAACATTTTAGACAATGTAACTAAGCGCTTCGCCTCCCTCAGAGGCCAGCAAACTAGCCTGACGGGCTAGGTAGTGGTTGCTAACTCTCTATTTCTGTTCATTATTTTGGTTTGCTGCTTATGTTATTGCTTTTTTACCTCCTTCTTTACAACCCTCTATGCCCCCGTCTAAGGGTGGCTATGGCTAGGCCTCCCTCACCCTGTGCATCTGGACGTCCTGTTTATCCAACGCCATAGTGGAGGTATGGGACTAATCAACTACGTGGACCATGCCTCCAGGATATTTTGCTCCTTAATTGACCAGGTAACCTAACCTACAACACCACTAAGCACTTGTCTCATGCAGCACAGTCTAACCTTGCATGTGCTCTTCGCCTTTGCAACCCAGACCATATTAGTTCTCTGTTACACTACCTGCTTTCACACCTCTCTGCCACACGCCATCATGGGGCTCCTTCCCACTTCAAGCGGATTCTCCTGACCATGTGGAGCGCATAATGGAGAATCAACATCAGTGATCACACCTCTCAGAGAGGTCGTCCTATCCCCTTTTTAACCAAACGGTTGGTGGTTAATTTTTCTGCACAACAATGTACCTCGCCGCCCTCATACCATAGCCTAGAATTGATTATCTCGACTTGCTGGACATCCATTACTCTTTGGCCATTAAGCAGCCATTTGGAGGTATGCTTATCATCCTCTTTTGCACCCCAAGATTTGCGCCCATGTATGGAGATTCCTGAAGAGGGTGTACTTCATTAATGAGTAGTCCAACGTCTCTCAATCTTCATGTGTAGTGTGTGGCAAATATTGGTCTTTAGTCCACCGTTTGGAAGTTTTCTTATCATCTCAGGCAATCTGGCGTGAGGTTATTCACCTCTTTCGCCAGGACCCAACTCAGGCTTTCAGCCCGTATAAGAACATCCTTTCTTTTTCCATGAACTCCCACATTCAACTGTCTCTTCATTCCTTAGTTATAGCCATTACATTGGGTACAATGCATACTATAACCTTGGACGCTCTCTCTGGCACTGTTCCCACCCTTTGAGAAGCTTTTCGTCGCTTTCACTCCCACTTTATAAACCACTTCCAAACCTGGTCGTTTGGCCCTTTGCCATCATGCCAACGCCAGTTGGTTTCATCCCAATTCCCTTCCTGTTTACTACTCTTGGACTCTTTACCTCATTCATGCTCAGCATTGGCGCAGGATTTCCCTAATACTCCCCTCTCCTTCCACTGGCGGTCCCACTAGAAACAGGAGGTATCTTTATCTCCTCTGAGGTGCCTCATCATGTGTCTTTGTGTTTCTAAGTTGTTGCTTTACTGTAAATTTCCGTCCTATCAGGGACTGGTGTACTACTGAACTGGTTGGGGAAGCTAACCATGATCTAGCATAACCAAGGGGTTTATACCAGTATGACAAGGACATTAGAGGTGACAAGGTATAAGGAATGGTGGGTAAGCTGGTATGGGAGTTGCCTAAAGATATGGTTTTAAAAGGAGAACGTTGAAAGGGAGTTTTCTGTAGGCCATGGTGATAGATTGGTATTAGTAACACTTTAGTAAATAAACTTAATTGTGTTTGCATGATAAAGAATATTTTTATTGACTGCAAAGATTAACCAAATAAATGCCTTGGTTTTATATACCATCCAACTTCCTGGACTTACTTAAGCTTAATTGATTTTTAAAACAGTGCCCTATTCATATCTAGAGCTTATGGGATTGCAACTTGCATATGATTTTTAAAGGCAGTGGGAATCTTCTCAGTCTCATTGTAAATTCATTTTGGTGCGAATAATTGTCTCAATATTATCGCAATTGAGGTAATTTAAATGATTAATCGAACATTTTCGCTACAATTATTCATTTGATATGCAATTATTTAATCTAACTTCATCACATATCCTCTTGATCTGATGGATGATCTCTGTAACCTCTGAAATTCCACTAATGTCAGGATTTGCCCTAACATCACCCCCCACCAAGGCTGAAGCTACATGAGAAGCCTTCTTCTTCCATTTCTTAAACATCTTGCCTGCATTCTTTAAGTTCTCCTCGGGCTCCCAAGTGCTCTCTTCTGCAGGATATCCAGCCCACTTAACCAGGTATTGCACTTTACCATGATGTGTTCGCCTCCCTTTAATAGCTTCCACCTCATACTCAGGACAGGGACCTTTAATCAGTGGTGGTGTTAACCCTTTGACTTTCTGGTGTGGTAGGGAACTTCCTGCTCTTTTGCGCAAGAGGGAACTATGGAATACATTGTGAATTTTCCAACCTTCAGGAAATTTAAGATGGTAAGCCACCTTTCCTATAACCTCTGTGACCTTGTATGGCCCTACGTGCCGATGAGCAAGATTCTGACATGGTACATCCAAAAAATATTGTGAGCATCCAGGTAAGCTTGGCTACCTATTCTTCAACACCTTACCAGGCACACACTTCTTATCTGCAAAGGCTTTGTAAGTACTAACTTCTCAGTTCAGATTTGCCAATCAAAGTGCATGAATTTTAAAGATGTTTTGTAAAATTCCCTACAAGGGGGGTTACCTGCTTAAAAAGATGGCAACGGTTCCCAATTCACATCATGCACATAGTTAGCTTTAAATGGTGATATTCTAGTTGAAGACTGATCTAGAGTGTTATAACATAACTGGGTCATATGCAACAATAAACCCAGTTGTCCTGCTCCGCATTAACATAGCATCTCAATTACTGCTCCAGCACCTGATTAACTCTCTCAGTCTGTCCATCAGTCTTTGTATGGTATGCGGTGGATAAACATCTCTTGATTCCAAGGTCTACAAGGAGCAGTTTCCAAAAGTTTGATGTGAATTGAGGCCTTCTGTCTGAGATCACTCCTTTGGAGTACCATGATGAAAGAATACTGTAAAAATTTATGGGTTCTGTTTGTTATCAGTCAATAACCCCTATAAACTTATTACTGCACAGGTATAGTTCTTGTGTGCAATTTGTCCACGTTGTATAGTATTTGATATTATTGGTTGATAATAGTATGACAGCTATTATCCGTAGCTGAATGGAATTCCTAGATCTTGGCCCAACGCTCAACCAGTATTTCCTCTAAAATTACTTATGATATCATTAAAGGGGTTTGTTCCCTTGTAAAGTCCAACCTGGTCTTCTATGAGATTCCCTGGTGACAGTTTCTCTGGTTTGACTCACAGTCGGTAGAAATCCCCTATTGTTTCTCCTTCTTCTCTTGATCCCCACTCAGATCTTTACTCTTTTCCTTAAAGAGTCTCCCAATTATCGCACACAGCAATAATATCCTTAAGAAGAATAGAACAATTGAAAGCTGATAAAGTTTACTACTTAAACTATATACTGGATGAAAATTATAGAACTTCTAAACTATATACTTGTTTTTTATTATAAGTGAATTCTAGGGAATTTATAGTTGTAATTCGGTCATCTAAGCCTTGGTTGATACTCTTTGATGAAATGACAGCTGTTGCCATTGAATCACCCATCTTCTTCTCAGAAGTGATGGTCTTCCCCAGTTTGGCAGGATTCCATCATTAGACATCCTCAAGACCTAAATGGAAAGAGTTGGAAAATGTGTCCCTAATGTTTCCTCTCGATCCAAGCAAACAGCTATATTTGGATACCGACCTGCTTAGGTAATGGGACTTGTTACCAATTAAGGCAGGTCAAGAACCAACTGATTGGTTTGCTAGTTGCAGGTGGCATCACTCCCCTCACAACTTACTACTTACATTCCCAATCATTCAGTGATGAAACCCAACTGATCCCAATTGGTACACCTGATAATTAATCACTAGAAGATGCCCCTGTTTTGTTGGCAACTCCTCCTGACAAGATCTTAAGCATTCATCTGTATTAATCCCTGACAGATACAACCAGGCGAATATCCCAATGTCCCCCAAACATAGTTACTCCAAATTTCAGGGTCAACTGATTTTCAATTCACCTCGCATTAGGGAATTATCCCCTAGCAATTCCTGGTAATCTAGCAGTATGGGAATGTAGGCAAAAATCCCAACACATCCCCCTCTTGTCTAGATTTCCAGCAAGAAAAGACCGGGGTAGGAGAACACCACTTCAGACACTCAGTCAAATACTTCATTTACTCAAGTGGAGTATAATCATTAATACTCAATGCTGCTCGGGACAACCTTTGCATGTGGCTCTCTTCCTCTTCATCCTCACTACTGCCTACTCAGAGCGCAGTCCCCACAATCTACTATCATGGTGGGCTGATCGATTTACTTGTGACGATATTAGTCCCAGGATCCAGTTTTCTCCAGTCAGGGCATATGACCCGCTGTCATATTCAGGATTCTTGGTCCAGCTGCCTCAATTTCCTGATTTTCTCCTCGTCCTAAACAGGAGACTCTTGCCATTGACGTTTGTTTTGCAGCCCGATTAATAATGCTTATTTATGTTCGCCCTTATTATCTTCTTCTCATAACCTCTTGGCACATATCATTTCTAATTCTTCTCTTGGAGAGCTTATCTCATTAATTTTGAGATTAATTTCTCCAAAATTTGAGCTTAATGGATTGTAGAATACATAATGTCGACTTCCTTATAAGTCTGACATCCCCCTCTCATCCAGCTCATATGTCGAATTCTGAGTCATGGTATCAACAGCTACTCAGCAGTTTGTCTGATCAAGATCTTTGACTCTTCCAGCAGATGAGTCAGGATGCATGACGGAACCTCTTCTATGGTCCTTCCAGGACTCATATGCCTAGTCTGGCACCAGCGGCTAGTCCTTCCATAGAATTTCTGGAAATGGTAACCAACCCTTTGGAAACCAGGCTAGTAATCATTTCAAATGGCTCATGATCAATTCTCCCTCTGTCGTCAATCCCAGAGTTGGATTTAGAAAATCTCCTGGATTTATCTCCTTTCACAGATGCGTTGAACATAATTGTGGATGCTCCTGAAATTATGCCCTTTGCTCTTGATCGCTCTTTTCTATCCAGGTTGGACTTGCTTCCTGAGTTCCTCTTCTGACTCAGACAATATTACAAACCCACTGTCTTGGCTACTAAGCTCACCATTGGTAACAGTATTCATTTTGAACTTCCCTACACAGAATTACGGGCCCAAGTCACTGGGGCTTTATCCCTAGTGCTGAATCCCTCCGATTTTGAGAACCTCCTAGATTGGGAAATCACTGCTTATGCTCTTTGCTTTGCTGGCCAAGTTCTTGGAAGTTGGTCCACAAAGCTTCCAGCCTCTCCCAGGTTCCATCATACCTTCAGCTTCAGCTTCTGAGAAGCCCATAGTCATTGCTTACAGGATGCCATTTGCTCCCTGCATGATTATCTTATTTCTGGCACTTCCCATTAGTATCTTCCGCTGATGGCTTTAATAGGGGGCTTGATTAGCAACCCACGTTCAGTATCCCTTGTTTTCTGCTGGCCCATATGTCCGGTGTTCTTGACAAAGCCCATCAGCAGGCGCTCAAGACTAATCTTCCAGCTCCAGTACAATATTGTGATTAATCAGGGTTATTCGTCAACTGCCTCTTTCTATACTGTTGCTACCCTTCCCGCTCTGGGGTTTCACAATTAGCTTCTTCTGACATCTTAATTTCCTTTCCCCTAGTCGCTTTCTTGCAGGGATCCGCATCCGCTCAAAGAACCTGGTTTCATGTAGGTCTAGCCCTTGCTAGAGTCCAATCTCACATAGATTTTGACAGGCTATTTATTCCTACTGCGATCCATCCTCCCTCCCCCAAGAGGTGACATAGGCGGAATCATCCCTGTATCAAGGATAATCAATAAGCATAAAAATTATAAAAATATATTCGTTTTTTCTATGCGGTTTTAATCTTTCTCTTTTTTCCAATATTTTTATCAATTTTTTATTTTTTCTTCTTTTTTTCATGGGACTTGACCTTGTCTCAGTTCAGCGGTCCATCTTTTCTTATTTTACTAAACTGGGTCCTAAGTATTCTTAAACCTACCAGTTTTCTATGGCTCAGAGGTCTTTTTTTGGACTTAGCCATCTAGATTGGTTCAGAGGTCCTTTTTTGGACTTGACCTAATCATCAGGACATGACCAACTTAATGGTTTATCAGTCCTTCAGGAACTCTTTTGTTTCTTTCATCAATCCATCACTTCAAATAATTAGCATGGACTTAATTTACAAATCTTCCATCCAAGAGATTCTTAATGGAGTAGGCATCAGTTGCAATCTTGGCGATAATCTCAAAAGAACCCAACCACAGTGCATCTAGTTTGTTTCTTCTTCTGAAACCATGCGTATCACAATAGGCAACTCTTTCGCCTATTTGATATTCTGCTAAGGCCAGTCAGTTCTTATCATCCATCAATTTTGCTCATATCCTTTTCTTCAACATAGTATCAAATGCTTGTGATTGCATCTCAATTAGGATATTCATCAGTCAGTTCAAGTATTGTTTAGCACTCATCCTTGATGTTGGTTCCACCACTGAATATAAAATTGGTGGCAATGTGGCCTTCCTCCCATATATCAATTCAAATGGCACGTTTCTCATCACCGTATGATGACTGATATTGTAGGCGAACATCACCAAACTCAGTACATCCCCATGCAGAAGTTCTTCCTGCAACCAGCTTCTTTAGCATCACAGCCAGCGTTCCATTCACTTATTCTACCAGTCTGCTAGTCTCTTGCCAGTAGAGTACAAACACAACTCTTCTGATCCCCATTATCTAATTCAGTCGTGGGATCACATGAGACGTGAAGTTTGTCCCATTATCACTAAGCAGGACCTGTGGGCATCCATGTCAATATACTACTTGATCCAGATGAACTTTGCGGTGCTGGTAGCATCTACTTTCGCCAGGGCCTTCATCTCGACCCATCTCATAAGATGATTGATAGCAACTATTATGTACTTGGCTCCCCCTGTGCTCATCATCAGTGGTCCCATCATTTCAATGGACACCATATGCCAGGCAAATCCAGGGCAAACCAGTCGGTATCCAGTAGTATTCTTATGTGGCTTGTGCAGTTGGCACTCCATGAAACAAGCTAGATAGTCGGCAACATCATAGTTGATTGACTCCTGAGTAGCACTGGTAAATATGATTGGTTGTTTTCCTCAAGCCTCTGTCACAATTCCAATATGACTGGATGATAAGCTGGGAACCACTAGGGCGGATTGGAAAGAATCCGCTAAACATGACATTGGGTTTAATCATTTAACTGCCTCAAGATGAGGCGATATTGGGATATAATGAGCTATTATTGGATCGCCTCCAAAATAAGGCGATAAGGAAATGTTGATATTTGACAAATATGAATTAAATCGCCTACAATTAGGGCAATAGAGAGCTAAAGAATAACAAGCTGAAATCGAGGGAGAATCAGCGAAATAGAATTGCCCAAGCTATGAGAGCAGTATCATCTGAAGCCGCTGTATATAAGCAAGATGGGTGATTGAGAGAAGGAGGTTTTTTCTAGAAAAAAAGAATAAGCAAACTAGGAAGGATCCACTAGATTATTCACAATAAAAGAAGTGTTTTTAGGTATATTGCTCCCTTTTCTTATAATTATTATTTTAAGTGTGTTCCGATGGGCTGACGATCTTCATATTGTCATTCCAATTTCTCAGTGGGTTAACCCTGTGCAAAAACCCTTATGGTGTATCTTGAACAATTCCGCTGAATTTACAACAGTGGTTCTCACTACAGGGGTCCCATTGCTCAATTATAACATGATAAAAACTCAGTCGCTGGCTATGTTCATCCTGATTATCTTGGTAAACATTCTACACAACACAATGGGCCAGTTGCCTATGCGGAGCTGAAACTTGCATTGGACGCTGTACTTAACAAAACAAGATGAGCTGCTTCAGGAGGTTTGCAGTGATATACTGCCTCCATTTGATTGTGAAGGGAATATTTATGGCTTTTTTAAGCGATTTGAAACTGTGACATAAGGAGTCTCAGAGTGACATAGAGCAAAACTGTTGATTTCTACCTTGGATGTCAGAAGTGCTGATCAAGTCGTCTGTTGCCTTTCAGGCATTTCCATTACATACCAAGAAGTCAAAAAGATGGTGCTGTGGCTGTTTGGTGGAACTGAGAAGATGTCACAGTGTAAGGCTGAGTTTTTGACCATTGGGTTTCAGCGGAATGAGACCTCACTTCGTTTGCTAAGCGATTCATGGCAGAGGCTCATGTGTTAATTGAGGCCAGAATTCTATCCAAATCTGACGTGTATATTTCGATGACTTCTGCTGTAAATCCATACCATGAGCTATATAACGTTATGACCCCAATGTTGGACGAAGATGTACCTTTGCTTAAAAGTGTTCAGTTTTTTGCGCCATATATCAGCCAACTTCCCTCCACCTAATACAGAGCGGAATCCTTCTGCAACCACTGCTGAATCATCTTACTTGGGAAACTTTGTCTTTCCAGTTCAGATTTACTAAGTAACCCGCAGCAGTTAAACGTCCGCCCCATACCTGCTTATTGTCACTGGCTCAACTATCGCCCTACCCCTGTTTCCACTTATCACGTCCAGCCCAACTCTTGACATGGCTTGTTTCGCATTAATCAGGGTCGTGAGCCCTATGAGGTCAGATGTTTCAAAGGCAGTCGACAGGGGCACATGGCCCAATGGTGCCCCAAACAACAGGTCTCTTTCATAAAGTTGGAAGAGTACTGCCAGGGAAAAGTCAGAGTGGAGTAGAGATGGGACTCTCTACCTCCACTATATCAAACCCAAACGTCCCACCTGAACCCATATTAGAATATTCAGCGGAAGCTCTCTTGCACAATAAGTCAGTATTATATCAGCAGCCAGTTAGGGGGAATATTTTGACTTTATTGCATTCTGCAGCTATGGCGGGAGAGGGGTCTCAGTTGCAGGTTAAGCCGTATGCTTGTCAGATGTTTGACAAAGTTTCCCCTGAAAAGTTAGACCCCTCCTCTGATGCACCTTTCATGCAAGCAGTAAGCGTCACTCTTCCCGTCAACACTATTATCAAACAATACCATAATTGGTGAGGGGATTGTGGGTTTTCTTGGAAACAGAGACGCCATAAATGTCCATGTCATAAATGGTTGAGACGCATCATACTCTGAATGTACTTACTGCGACCTGTTTGTATCTAAAGCCTGAGTCCATGCCATTATAAATACTGGTGCCCACATCAATATAGTCTGCACAAAGTTGGCGGCCAAGTTGTCATTAAAATAGGACGTGGACCACCGGGTGGTATATGGAACTGCTGGAGCGGATAACACGATCTCTGAGGAAGCATACAGTGCACTTCCTTTGCAGTTTGGTTCTATTGTCGTGGTGGCCCCAGCTAAAGTTAGTGAATAGCAATTATGATCTGCTAATTGGAACCGCCTTCTTGCGACACTATGGGGCTGTTATTGATATGATGTACAAGACTTTTGAAATATTGGGTAAGTGAATCCCAATTCACTTCACCTCTAGCGGAGTTCCAAATGATCCAGTGCATATGGGGAATATCAACCTAGCTTATAGCGATGGAGTGATCCCAGTGCTCTACCATCATTTAAAGGGCAAAACCTGGGCCCTTCCTCAACAGATTTATGAATATCAAGGGCTGCCGCTCAGAGCTGCTGGACCTATATCTATTCCATCCAGGCATCAAGCTATAATAAACACTGACCTGGTGATAGAAGTTCTAGACGGACTCTATGGGGAGGTTATTGGGCCATATCATCAGTCGCGGTTTAAGATCCACATAGGCCCCAGGCATTATATTATCAGGGCAGGGGGAGATCAAAGTTTTACTTGCAAACCTACAAGCAGTACCCTGTAAATCCGCCGCCACCAAATAGTGGCATATTTGCACTTATTCCCCGTTGAGGATGTTCTTTTGGTTCATGAGTTTGGGTCTCTGGAGGAATTTGGTCTGCCTGTCGAACCACAGCTCAACATAATGGCAGTTGTATTGCGTGATGAATTAATAGGGTTGTCAGAACCACAGAAGGATTGGGCAATCACTTTATTTCAAAAATATAAAGAGATTTTTGCTGTCAATGACCATGATTTAGGATGCGTGCAGGCGGTAGTTCATAGTCTGGACACTGGAGATCATCATCCCATCCAGTCAAGGCCAATCCGCTGATCAAAGATGGCGAAAGAAGTAGTAACTGAGGAGATGGACAAGCTATTAAAGCAAGGGATGCTTAAACCATTGAAGAGTCCATGGGCTTCTCCCATTCTTGTAAAAAAAAGTACAGAACTAACCATGTAGTAATTGACTACTAAAAGCTCAACATCATCACCAAAAAAAGACTCATATTCCTTATCACAGATTTATGACGCTTTGGATTGGCTAGGGGGAGCTCGTTTTTTTCAGCAATGGACCTGATCTCAGGATATTAACAAGTTGAGTTGCAAGCGGCGGAACAGGAGAAATGGGCACAATCACGTCCAAAGGTCTTTTTCAACCAACCCAGATGCCACAAGGGCTGTGTAACGCCCCAGCTACATTTCAACAGGCATTGGACACTATTCTTGGGGACCTAAAGCTGTCATGCGTCCTCGTATACCTCAACGACATTAATGTTTTCTCCTGAACCTTCTCTGAACACCTCAACCATTTAAAAGCAGTGTTCTGCTGGCTCGCTGAGGCCAACATCAAGATCAAACCTCAGAAATGCCATTTCTTTAAGGACCAGCTGTAATACCTAGGGTTTGTGGTTGATGCAATGAGGCTGAGACCTCAACCAGATAAGGTGGAAGCTATTCAAAAAATGACTCCGCTCAACAGCAAGCGGGATATACAGGTATTCTTGGGAATGGTCAGCTATTAGCAGCGCTTCATCCCTAACTTCAGCTTACTGGGGGCCCGCTATTTGAGTTATTAAGAAAGGACACCATTTTTGAATGGATGGAATGGCAGCAACGCGCTTTTGATACGCTTTGAACAGCGCTGATCAGTGCGCCAGTGTTATGCTATCCCAATTTTGAAAAAAAGTTCATCGTTTAGACGGATGTCTCCCTTTCCGCTGTGGGGGCAAACCCTCCCAAAAAGATGAGGAAGGAGAAGAGCACCCTGTAGCATATTGCAGTCATATCTTGAACAGCCATGAGCGCAATTATACTGTGACCAAGCAGGAGTGCTTAGCGGTGATCTACGCCTATAGCAATTTTGGTGTATTTGCATGGGGTGAAATTCAAAGTTGTAATGGATCATGCCTCACTACGCTGGTTACAAAATCTTAAAGAACCGGAAGGGCGTCTGGCCCAATGGGCTCTTAAATTGCAGGCATACAATTTCGAAGTTCTTTATTGACTCAGAGCAAAACACCAGAATTCCAATTCTTTATTGTTTTTTGAGACTAACCACAATTGCAGTTATGGCAGATCTGAGTAATATCATATTTGATAAGATGCTTAGTGGCAAGTACAATGATGAACCGCTCCCAGTCATCAAGGTATTGGATGGAACAAGGGCCAATACATTCCAGAAAAATGGGGAATTGTATAAGCGGATAGGAGACACTACCATGAATATCCCAAGACCTTCCACCTGCCCAATTATTATTTAAGAGCGCACACTGAGCGGTTGGACATGGTGGAGTATGTAAGACCATGTAATTACTGTGACCAAAGTTCTATTGGGAAAGCATGAACTTCGACGTGCTTGAGACAATTTCCTGCTGCCATCAGTGTCAAGTGGAAAAACCATTTAACCAAGACTTCATACCAGTTAGTGAAGCCGCACTTTGCCTGTCACACCATTTTGATTGATGTTGTGGGTCCCTTGCCAACAGGGACAAACTGGTCCAAATACATCCTGGTAGCAATTGACCACTTGACTAGGTGGGTTGAGGCGTGACCAATATGCGATTTGGGGGCGTTAATGGTGGCCAAGTTTGTTATGGAATGTATAATCCAGTGACACGGTTGTCCCAGTTCATCCTTACTGACAATGGAACAACTTCACTTCAAGCATAATACCTAAACTTAATGAATTGATGGGCATCTGCGGGGTTCTGACAACCCCCTATCACCCTGAAGAAAAGGAATGATTGAGAGAGTTAATGGTACCTTGGTGAAATACTCTGGAAATTGGTGAGGGATTGACCTTCTGATTGGACCTCTCTCCTTTCCACTGCCATCTTTGCTTACAATATTAGGTACCATTCCGCTACAGAGAAAAGTCATTTCCAACTATTGTATGGGCGGCACCCTGCACTTCTGGAACTGCTCTATTCCTGTATAGAGGATACCGGCAGAACAGATCCTCATTGGTATTTGACTAACTTAGCGGACACGCTGATCAAACTGCAAACTGAAGCCTACTCATGCAGTTTAGCAAAGAAGATTAGGGCTCAGGCAGCTGATAAAGTATGGCGTAGCGGCCTTGCTCAATTCCAAGATGGATATAGGTTTTGTTCATGACCAGCATGGGTTTGGTTAGAAACAAAAGCTGGCCAACATCTGGATTGACCCATTTGAAGTTATAGAGAAAACTGGGGGTGACGCTTATACCATCAAGGACCTTGCAAGTGGTAGGATCATTAACTGAGTACATGCAAAGTTCCTCTGACCATATAAGCAATAGGAGCCTTATTGTCTAGTCAAGGAGGGGGTAATGTTGCAATTCCAATATGACTGGATGATAAGCTGAGAATTGCTAGGGCGGATTAGAAAGAATCCACTGAACATGACATTGGTTCAATCATTCAAGTGCCTCGAGATGGGGCGATATTGGGATACAATGAGCTATTATTGGATCGCCTCCAAAATAAGGCGATAAGGCAATGTTAGTATTTGACAAATATGAATTAAACTGCCTACAATTAGGGCAACAGAGAGCTAAAGAAAAACAAGCTGAAATCGAGGGAGAATCAGCGAAATAGAATAGCCCAAGCTATGAGAGCAGTATCATCTGAAGCCGCTGTATATAAGCAAGATGGGTGATTGAGAGAAGGAGGTTTTTTTCTAGAAAAAAAGAATAAGCAAACTAGGAAGGATCCACTAGATTATTCACAGATAAAAGAGGTGTTTTTAGGTATATTGCTCCCTTTTGTCATATTTATTTTTAAGTGTGTTCCAAGGTGCTGACAATCTTCATATCGTCATTCCAATTTATCAGTGGGTTAACCCTGTGCAAAAAAACCCTTGCGGAATATCTTAAACGATTCTGCTGAATTTACAGCAGCCTCCATGCCTGACAACCTTGTGAGCGGCTTGAACAATATCTGCTCTTTCCAATGGCTTTGGGAATAGTAACTGCTTCCCATTAATCATCTTAAATACTTGTCCATCAATGGTCTCAATGTTTTCCATCGCTTTTCAAAGCACATCTTAGATTTCTTGGGGCTCATCTCTGATTTTTCCATCAACCATTCTCTGATATAACTCATATGCCTGCGGGTATACCATCTGGACCATTGGTAACCGCAATAAGCCATCCACATTCTGGTGAGAAGCCCCTGATTGGTGGACAATTTTGTAATTGTAAGCCTGTAGCTTAATTGCCCATTGGGCTAGTCATCCTTCTGGTTCTCTCAAATTGTGGAGCCAATGCAACTAGGAGTGGTCCATCACCACTTTAAAGTTCATTCTGTGGATGTACACCCAAAACTGCTTACAGGCATAAAGGACTGCAAGGCATTCACGCTCAGCTATGGTGTATTTCCTCTCAGTGGTTGATAGTGTCCGATTCACATATGCCACCAGAAGTTCATCCCCAAGTTCATCTACTTGGCTTAGTATGGCGATAATCGCCATCAACAAAGCATTGGTTTGTATAATAAACTCTCAATCAAAATTCAGATATTTCAAAATTGGAGAATCTAGTAGTTACCATGTAGCTCATCAAAAGATTCCTGCACTTCCTCATTCCATAGGAATCCTTTTTTCAGATCCTTCAACAGATGGAATAAGGGCTTGGCGATTTGGGCAAAGTCCCAAATGAATCTTCTGTAGTATCTGTCCATCCCAAGGAACACTTGGATGTCTCAGACACTCTTTGTCACAGCCATCTGTTCTATGGCTTCAATCTTCTGGGCTTGTGGCTGCAATCCACTTTGTTAATCAAGAATCCCATATATTCCAACTCTTTTTTGAAAAAGTGACACTTCCTCAGCTTAATCTTAAGGTTAGCTGCAGACAGTCTTTTGAATACTTCTTTCAAGTGAAGTAGATGGTCAGTAAACGTCCTACTGAACACATTGATAACGTCCAAGTACACCAAGATGCATGACAACTTCAAGTTGCTCAATATAGCAATCATGGCTCTCTGGAACTTTGCAGGCGCGTTGCATAGACCCTGGGGTATCCTTGTCAGTTGGTATAGCCCCTTAGAGGTAATAATTGCGCATTTTTCTTGGTCTTCTTTTGGAAAATCGATTTGCCAATATCTTAAGATTAGATTCATCGCGGAGAAATACTTCACTTCTCCCAATTGATCTAGCACATTTCCAATTCTTGGTAGGGGATAAGAATCCTTCTTTATAATCTTATTCAGCTTTCAGTACTCAATCACCACCCAATTGGAGCCATCCTTTTTCTTCACGATAAGAATCAGACTTGCGCAGGGACTCTAAAATGGAACTAAAAGCCCATGCTTCACTAGTTTGCTGATTTCATCCTCCACTATTGCTTTGGCCACTTTTGACCATCAAATCGGTCTCACCCTGATCATCAAATTTTTCCTGGTGTGACCTTGTGAATCACATCTCTCATGCATCCCAAATTGTGGTCATCCTGGGCAAATACTTCCCAATACTTTTTGAACAATTTGAGCACCTTCTCTTGCTGGCCTTCTGTCAGATCAGCGAGTTTCTCTCAATCAACCAATAGTTGATCCTCGCAGTTAACCCAGCCAATAATTCCATCTCATTGAAAGTGGAATCTCTCAGTTTGGCCATCAAGATTTCTCATCACTTCTTAGGTCCAAAACTCATAGACCATAAAAATCGATAATTTATATTATATATATATATATATATTTGCATTTTTCTTTTGAAATGGGACTTGCAACCTACAAAAAGGTTCAGAAGTCCTTCTTTTCCCATTCATCCAATCTGGATCCTAGGTAACTCTGACCTACCAGTTATCAAGGTTCAAAATCTTATCCTCTTAAGATTTAACCATCCATTTGGTTCAGTGGTCCTCTTCTAGGACTTGACCAAAATCTCAGGACATAACCATTTAATATTTCAGAGGTTCTCTGGGAACATTGCAAATATTTTCTCTTAGGCTCAATACTGCTGATTAGTATTGACCTTCTTCACTATATGGCCAGCAGCGCTGTCTCTTTATGTATAGGCTACACTTGCTAACTTTTGGCAATACTCTTGAATATACCAGGCCTTTGATCCCGACTGGTTATTCATCCAACAGGTCCTAATTTCATCTCACATTTCGGCAACTGATGCTTAAATTTTCCTATTTTATTAGCCAGCAGTTCCATCTGATTTAATAAATCGTTTTTCTTCTGAAAATGATTTTGGGCATTCATTGCCATCCTTAGTTACACTGGTCGCTCTGGACTTGTTAGCTTCATCCAATTTCATCTGAATTGCTGAACTTGTCTCCAGAAACTTCTGATCATTGTTTGAATGTTATTGAGTCAAATAATTTTCTTTGCTATCTTGGATTAATCATATCATGTTTTGCCTTCATATCTTTATTGATATGGCAATCCAATTCTCCTGATTGATTGCTTCCTATTTTCATCCAATGCCTCATCTAAACACTCACTCCTCAGGACTACTTAATGTGGACCCAATTTCAACCTGAGTTCACCCTACTGATACTCTTCATCTCAAGTAGATGTTGGGTGGAACAGGTTTCCTTGCAGCACTAAATAGTTCCATATCTAGGCTTCAAGTCCTTTTCCCCGGTAATGAGTATCCTCAATTTGCTTCACTTGGAGCTCCACTTCTGAGCTGGGTGAACGCCAATGAACGTGATCCACTTTAAGTTATGTCTTCATTAGTGTTTTTTTCTTAGTAACTTCTTGCCAGAATTAGAAACATCTTCATATGACATCATTTCTAAGTTCTTCTACTCAACTACACCCCTGTAGTGAGCGCCAATTTTGTAGAAATTTATGGAATCTGGTTATTATCATTTAATAACCCCTATAAACTTATTACTGCACAGGTTTAGTTCTTGTGTGAAATTCGTCCATGTTGTATATTATTTGATATTATTGGTTGATAATAGTATGATAACTATTATCCGTAGCTGAATGGAATTCTTAGATCTTGGCCCAACGCTCAACCAGTATTTCTTCTAAAAATACTTATGATATCATTAATAAGGATTTGTTCCCTTGTAAAGTCCAACCTGGTCTTCTCTGAGATTCCCTGGTGACAGTTTCTCTGGTTTGACTCACAGTCGGCAGAAATCCCCTATTGTTTCTCCTTCTTCTCTTGATCCCTACTCAGATCTTTACTCTTTTCCTTAAAGAGTCTCCCAGTTATCGCACACAGAAATAACATCCTTAAAAAGAATAGAACAATTGAAAGCTGATAAAGTTTACTACTTAAACTATATACTGGATGAAAATTATAGAAATCCTGAACTATATACTTGTTTTTTATTATAAGTGAATTATAGGGAATTTATAGTTGTAATTCAGTCATCTAAGCCTTGGTTGATACTCTTTGATGAAATGACAGCTGTTGCCATTGAATCACCCATCTTCTTCTCAGAGTGATGGTCTTCCCCATTTTGGCTAGGATTCCATCATTGGAAATCCTCAAGACCTAAATGGAAAGAGTTGGAAAATGTGTCCCTAATGTTTCCTCTCAATCCAAGCAAACAACTATATTTGACTAGCGACCTGCTTAGGTAATGGGACTTGTTACCCATTAAGGCAGGTCAAGAACCAACTGATTGGTTTGCTAGTTGCAGGTGGCATCACTCCCCTCACAACTTACTACTTACATTCCCAATCATTCAGTGATGAAACCCAACTGATCCCAATTGGTACACCTGATAGTTAATCACTAGAAGATGCCCCTACTTTGTTGGCAACTCCGCCTGACAAGATCTTAAGCATTTGTCCGGATTGACCCAATGGATATGACCAAGTGAATATCTCAAAATCCCACTATCATAGTTACTCTGAAATCAGGGTCAACCGATTTCCAATTCACCTTGCATTAGGGAATTATTCCCTAGCAATTCCTGGTAATCTAGCAGGCTGAAAAGTGGGCAAAAATCCCAACAAATATATTCCTCAAAAAAAGACGTGCTATCTTTTTAGCTGTGACATTGGTAGTAGTTGGGATAAAATAAGCCATGTTAGTGAATCTAATTACATCACCAATACTACATTAAATTCTTGAGAACGTGGTAGCTCTACTATAAAATCCATGTATATTGACTCTCATGGCTTTTGTGCGATTGATAATGGTTGTAATTGTCCTTCAGGAAGTCCTCTTGAACCTTGATGCACCCACAGACCTCACATCCTGCCACATATTTTATGACGCCCCTTTAAGACCAGGCCATCAGTAAGTTCTTTGAATCAGTTGGATCATTTTATTTCTTCCAGGATGTCTTGCTATGCCTACATCATGGTGCTCATGCATGATATCCAATCTTAAAGGTCCTTTTGGGGTATAAAAACAACTTTTCCAGAATAATGATTGACCCTTTAACGAGTAACCCTTTTTGTACCACACACTGTCTAAGTTTTAATGAGATCACTCTTCACATTCTGACAGAAAGCATCATCATTTTGAACATCCAAAATCTCATCTCTTTGGCCCACTAGTACAAGATAATATAATAATGAAGTGGGATCCTTGGTCTTCATAAGCACCTGTTTATTAAGCACAGTAATTTCCACCTCTTTAGGTATCATGACATGACGCCGCTTATATAAAATCTGGAACCACATCAATTTTCCCAGTTTTTTAACCAGTGTCCAAGTCATAATCCGCCATAGTAAGTGCCCATCATACCTGACGCTGGTTCAATTTCCGTGGGGTGAAATGTAAGTCAAATTTTTATAGTCTGTTAAAACTTTCACTGGGTACTTTGCCCCACACAGGTACCAGCGCCATAGTTTTAGATATTGAACAACAGCCAACATTTTTTTGTTTTAGATAGGATAGTTGCATTCCTCTGGGATGAATTTCTTGGAATAATAGGCTATGGGATTCAGCCTATTATCATCCCCCTTTAGCAACAAAACCTCCCAAGAGCGTATCCTAAAAGCATCAGTATCAACCACAAAGGTCTTTTCATCATTGGGCATTGACAACATAGGTGAAGAAACAAAGGCAGCCTTCAAGTCAGATAAGATTTTTCCGCTGACTGAGACCATTTACATGAAACCCTTTCTGATGTAAGCAGTGTTAAGGGTAACGCAATAGAAGAAAAGACTTTGATAAAATCCCTGCAAAAGTTTTCTAAGCCTAAGAAATTGTGAATGTCCTTCTGACTATTAGGTGTAGGCCAAGATGTGATGGCATCCACTTTGCTAGATGCCATGGTGAGCCCATTCCTGCCCACAACATAACGAATAAATTCAACTTCTTCCTGTTTATACTTGCATTTTGATAGCTTCACATGCAATTTGTACCTTCCAAGCTGCTCAAAGACCAAGTTCAAGTGCAGTAAGTGTTCCTTCTGCATCTTGCTGTAGATCAAAATGTCATCGAGGTAGTCTATGCAGAAGTGGTCCAGGTAGCCATTCAGCACCGTATTAATCATTTGTTGAAATGTACTAGGTGCGTTGCACAACCCAAATGGCATCATCAGATACTCATTTAGCCCAAATTGTGTTCAAACTCTATTTTTCACTCATCACTTTCTTTTATCCATATCTGGTTGAATTCATCCTTCAAGTCCACTTTGGAAAAGATTGTAGCTCTAGACAATTGGTCACTCAAGTGATCAGCATTAGGTAAGGGATACCGGTTTTTTATGTTTATATCATTGAGCTTCTCTTAGTTTATACATGGCCGTAGTCCATCGTCCTTCTTACTAAATACAACAAGGGTGATGAACAGGGAGAGTAGGAAACCCGTATAAACCCCTTCTCAAGCATTGTATCCAGATATTCTCTCAGGTCAATGTTTCCCTCTTATTGCAGCTATAAATAGGTCCATGAGTGGGATTCTTCCCTTCTAGTAAATCAATTGCATGATCAAAGGATACATGATCTGGTAGTTGATTAGCCTCCTTCTCTTCAAAAAGTGAAGCCCATTTTGAGAGATGCTCAGGGATCTTTCCTTTACAAGGCTCCAATGGACCACTCTGATTTACTCTTGCTACATTTCCAAACCTTTATGCTCTTTTAACACACACTCAATGAGCTTATCCTTTATCTTAATTGTGATAGAGTTCCTTCCATAATTGTGTTGGAGTTTAACCTGTGTCCACCAAGGATACTCAAGGATTACAGGATGGAATGAACTACGAAGTACCCAAAACTCAACTTATTTTACTTACCATAAACTTCAAGTCAATGTGACGTGAGCAGCGGTAAGCTAAGGACTGTTCATCATTCCCCAAGGTTACTTTTATCAAAGGTTTCTTTGAATTCAAGACCATAATTTTCACTGTATTCTCTGAGATGAAAGTCTGTGAGGCCTCACTGTCCAGAAAAGCCATAGTTTTCAAATTTTTCTTTCCAACATTTAACTTCAAACTCAATACTGGATAAGATTGCTTATCAATTTTTAATGAGTAATTGAGGGTCTGAGGTTTTTTTTATGGCACTTCTGTTTCCAGAATTCTCTTGGTCTGCTAATAACCACTAATAGACTCTGGGTGACCTCAATAACTTTGTTTAAGGGTAGCATGATGGGGTGGTGTCTGATCGAATCTGCTAAGTGACCTTCCAACCCTTGTCTAAGATAAAGCGTTCCATTTCCTCGTCTAATTTTTCCTTCTAAAAGTTCTCCAAAAACTTATGAATATATTCCTCAATAGTTTACTTTCCTGTTGAAGGTTCATCAAGGCAATCGTGACTGTAATCTGTTACTAGTGGAAGCCGCTGCATCTAACAACTGGCCTTTAAATGCTCCATAAATATTCACACAAATTCACATTCTCCTCTAAGGCTCTTATAAACCAATCCAGAGCATCACCAGTGAGTTGTGAGCCCGCTGCCATAATTAACCACGCATCATATGGATATTTATCAGGGTAATCTTTGAAACACGCCCCAACAAAGTAAAACCCGTCTTTTACTTCAGCTAAAGTTAATTTCTTAGGCAAGGGGACTGTAGGGTAAGTCATAGGTGTGTAGTTGGCAACAAGCTCTGTTTGCATTTAACTGGGTCCTACTGCTTCTTTATAAGTTTTTCATATTGCTTTACTGGTGAAACCATCCGCACCAGTAAATTGGTAACTTTTCATCAACAAAAATAAATTATCAAAGCTCTCAATAACAAAACGTGGTGGGATATTTATTATAGGTCATGGCGGTCAGATTGTCAGGGACTGGTGTACTACTGACCTAATTGGGGTTAGCTAACCATAAGCTAGCGTAACCAAGGGGTAGAATCAAGTATGAAAAGGACACTAGAGGTGTCCAGGTATAAGGAATGGTGTGTAAGCTGGTATGGGAGTTACTTAAAGACATGGGTTTTAAAAGGGGAATGTTGGAAGGGAGTTTCTTGTAGGCTAGGGTGGTAGATCATTATTGATAACACTTTAGTAAATAACTTAATAGTTTTTTCATGAAATTTTATATTTTTATTAACCGCAAAGACTAACCAAATGAATGCCTTGGTTTTATATACCATCCAACTTCCTGGACTCCCCTAAGCTTAATTGATTTTAAAACAGTGCACTATTCATCTTTGAGCTTATGGGATTGCAACTTGCATATGATTTTTAAAGGCAGTGGGAATTGTCTCAGTTTCATTGTAAATTCGTTTTGGTGCGATTAATTGACTCAATATTATTGAAATTGAGATAATTTAAATGATTTATTGAACATTTTCACTACATTATTCATTTGATGTGCAATTATTCAATCCAACTTCATCACTAATCCTCTTGATCTGATTTATGATATCTGTAACCTCAGGAATTCCACTAATGTCATGATTTACCCTGATAGGCTCCTAGCACAGTGGCTGTACCAGCTATATTGAGAGTTCATTGTGATGACAGATCTGTATCTAACAATACCTATTTGACCCAAGCAAACAAGCCTACCCAAGTGATCAATTTAGTTGAAGAAGGAGAGCAGTTGGTACCTTATACCTTTAAGAATGTGGCATCTGATGGCAAAGGCCCAACTAAGCTAACACAAGCGTTGTTGCTTTGAAACAATTTAAGTATTCTGCAACTGACGTCCTGACCACTGGAAACCTTTTGCCAAAAGCATAACAAAGTTGGAAGTTATCTTCCAGAAGGTGCGTGTACTGGAAGTGCTGGATACTGAGGCTCTAGTGAACATTATCTCATCTAAAATTATGAAGAAACTCGAGTTTATCTCAACATTGACTATAGTGAGAAATACTGTTCTGAGGACCTGACATTACCCATGCTTTAGGAGCTTACTCTGCTTTGCCTTTACAATTTGGGCACATAACCCTGATGGCAACTGCAGTAGTACTGGACAATGTCCGCTTTGATTTCCATATTATAAAACAGTTTTTTCTGGAGTTTGGGGCAAATATTAACTTTACTACAAGCACAATTAGCATTCTGAGTTATCAGCTCCACCTGGTGTTCAATGACGAGGACGTTAAACTTTGTAAACAAAGTATGTGCTTGGTCAAAACAGACCAATATATCTATTTAATTCATTACACCTTAACAGAGAATGGTGTAAAACATCTCTTGCCTACAGTGAGCACTTAGGAAGGACTCCCATTAAGTGCAAGTGAAAGAATAGAAATTTGACCAGGAGTCCAAAGAAGATGACCTTGTCAACCAGCGTTAAGATTTCTCCTGACACAATATCAAAGTGTACAATCAAGATGGAATCCAAGAGCAAGATCACAGAGTATTATCAGGATTTTTACAATACCACTTACTTTGGAGAGCTAAACCTTCTTTTGAGTAACATAACTAACCAACAAATATGAGTGGAAAAGGAACAAGTTATAGCACTGGCCCGCATGACCAGTTGCCAAGGTATCAAGTCCATTCACTCAGTAGTAGGTTTAAACAAGCTTGAGTTTGAGAATGTGACCCCTAATCAACAAAAATAGTTGGACAAACTTTTGGATAAGTTTAATAACATCTTAAGAACTGGCCCCAATGACTATGACCTATGCAAGAGGGAAGTCTATAAGATGGACACTGGTTCAGCTATCCCCTTCTAGTCTAAACCTTGTCACTGTTCAAAGACAGAGGATGTGATCATCGTGCAAGAGCTCAATCAGTTAGCTGAAGACAGGATAATCCGCCCATCTAAGAGCCCATGGGCATCTCCTTTATTGCTGGTGTGCAAGAAGGATGGGACCCAAAGAGTTGTCATAAATTACCACTGCTTAAAAAAGATCACCAAGAAGGACTCATATCTACTGACATTTATCAACGCCACTTTGAAACGCCTAATCAGCTAAAAATACATTTTGGCCATGGACCTAGCCAGCGGCTACTGAAAAATGGAGCTCTCTCCTGAAGACCAAGAGAAATGCACCTTAATCAGCAGACAAGGGTTGTTTGAACTGTAAGGATGCTGCAGGGCTCCATAACGCCCCTGCAACCTTCCAATAAGTATAGATCGCATCTTCAGAGATATTAAGTTATTAAGTGTGTTGATATACATTGATGAAATTACTGTGCCAATCGCACGTTTCAAGGACACTTAAGTTACCCCTGAGGTTTTATAAGGCTGCACTCATCCAACTTGAAACTGAAGAGAAGCGGGTGCACTTTTCTCAAGTGACAACTAAAGTCAATGTGAAACAAGATTAGATCAGCCAGAATTAGGCCTCAGAATTGGAAATTGAACGTGATCAGCAATGGAGCCACTGAAGAGTAGGATGGACGCTCAAGTATTTCTTAGGAATAGTGGGGTACCACAGGCAGTTTATCCCCCATTTTGCAGAATTGATGACGCCCCTTACCTAACTACTTATAAAGGAGATGAAGTTTGAATGGAGCCTGGAAAGGAGCAGGAATTCATAAAGTTGAAGGAACGATTGGTAGAAGCACCAATCTTGGAATATCTGTACTTTAATAAGACCTTTTACTTGTAAACAAACGCCAGTGATGTGGGATTTGGTGTAAACTTGGCACAATTGGATGAACATTGTGTAGATCACCTGATCAAGTATCACCCAAAGTATACAACAAGGCATAAAAGAATTATAAAGCTACAAAATGTGAATGCCTTGAAGTAATCAGAGCAGTTAAGCACTTTTAGACCCTATCTTTATGGAGTACATATTAAAGTAGTCATGAATCACATGTCGCTCCACTGGCTAAGAAACCTAAGAGAGCCTGATGGACACCCTGCCGCTGGGCTGTTCTACTCCAAGGGTATAATTTTGAAAATTATACATCAAGCATGTGATAAACATCTCAACGCGGATGGCTTGACAAGACTACCAGTATTCCACCTGCAGGCATTAGAAATCAATTGCATGCATGACCTAATTGGGCTGCCTGAAGAGGCATGGCAGGATGAGACAGAAGAGGTCAAGAGAGTCCTGCGCAGATGTTCTAAAGACACCCATTGTGTCAAAGAAAATCTTTGAAAAGAAGGTTTAAACTAATGTATAAATATATCCACCCGGTGATTGCATTAATATATTAATGGAGTCTCACAAGCATGTGAGCTATGGACAATTCCAGAAGAAGCTGGCTTACCTCAAGGAGAAGTTCTATTAGGATTACATGTCCGGCAAAGTACACCAATCATTAGAGTTGTGTGTACCTTGCACCAGATTTTGCCTGCTGGAAACATGATTTGAGTTTATACCAATTCCCCATTGCATCATTCAAAAATGTCTCTATTGACGTGGTGGGACAGTTGCCAACATATTAAGTGACGCCAAGTTCATCCTGGTGGCAATTGACCAATTTGCTAATTGGGTTAAAGAATCCACGTTCAAGATATACATCACAAATTCCACTGCCCATTTTTTTACAACCAGGTGATTACAAGGCATGGATGCCCTCAAATTTCTTTTCAGACAATGTAAAAAACTCTATCTCAGATGTAGCAAAGAAGTTGATGGATCTTGTAGGGTGAAGCATCAATTTACTACCCCCTTACAATCCATCATCCAACAGAAATGTCAAAAAAATATATGGGACCCTGAGAGGAATTCTAAAGAAGATGACTCTGAATTACAAATTGAAGAGACATTTACACTATCAGCGTTGTTGGCTTACCGGTTAAGTAATCACCAAGTGATTTAAATGTCCTCCTTCAAAGTCCTGTATGGGTGAGAGGCTGCGCTGCCTACCCTCCTGGAACCAATCATAGCTGGGAATAGAAGAAACCTACCACCCAGGAATTATCAACAGGAGTTCGCTGATAAAATTGGACTGAATACAGCTAGAGGCTTCAAGCAACATTGAAGCTATTCTCCCTACAAGTCAATAGAGAGACGGAAAAGGATCAAGTTTCCCTAAGTTTAGTATCAGAGACAAGGTTTTTTTCTTTAGCTTGAGAGGAACACATCCAGAGAAACTACAGGCCATTTGGACTGGTCCTGGTACTGTATTAACCATGATAAAAGCGGAATAATCTATCTACAATGACAAAAGGAATATTGTTTTTAATAGAGTGCATGGCTGGCACCTTTGAGCATTCCTCAGTCCCACCTTGGAGGAGGAAGTGTCGCAGATAAGACTTTGACTGGTGCATCTGGTCATTTTTTAACCAGGGGAATGGGTGAAATTAACCCCCAAGATAGTGGCAGTACAGAGGACCAGCTCACCATAAATGAGGCGAAAGAGACCATTTTATAGGAACAAAATTAGTCAAGAAATTTTCAGTCAGCGTGTGATGATGCAATTAATAATAAAATTCTACTTCACACAAAGTGAAGGCATCTGAAATAGATTTTACCTTGCTAAAATATAAGATTTAAAAAATGAGGATGTCAACGCCACCCAAATTTCATATGAAAAATGACCCCCTTCATACCTTTGGAGGTCTGAAATAATTTTGTTCCACTGGTGATGAGATGATGAGCAAATCGAATCCCCTCACATGGACATCTAAGGATTAACATCAAATATTTTTTAGTCAAGACAACATCCAATTTTCATGATAACTCAAAGCCACAATATGAGGTGCATTATAGGAGCACCTTTGCTATAACCCAAATTTGAGAGGCAAATTATCAAATTAGGTAATAAACTAATGTTACAAACGGGCATAATGAGCCAAGACCTAGAGGTGGGACCTAGCACAAAGGCCCCTGAACATCTAGGTTCATGGGTAACTACTACAAAATGGAGCTCACACATCCAAGAGTTGGCTCACATGAGTGAAGATTCTAAAAAGCAGTTTGACGCCATATAACTAAAGATCTTAAAAAATCATCAATATCAACCCTAAAATCCCAAATACTTTTGAGTAACCCATCTTATTTCATATCTTGAAATTCCCCCTGAAATAAAATACTTCAATTTTTATATTAATAAAGAAACTTTCTGCAGAAGCTTAAGTTTATCCTTTTTTAAGCACATGTTGCATCAAGTTAATAAACACCAGTAACTAGGCTGGGATTGACCAATCTGAGATAATTGTTAGTAACCAGTCTGGGGTTGACCTTTTTGGAAGAAGACACTCTATCAAGGATACTATGGTTCTGATAATTCCAAGGAAGAGGTTGGAAAGGTTCCCTTAAGTCATGAAGGCTAACATATGTTAAAAATGTCTAAGAGTGTCAGTAAGTTCGAACAGAACGTGGAAAAGTTAAGTAGGCATTTGATGCACCAAGGGATAACATTTTAAGGGGATTTTTTAGCGATAGCTATTGTGATGTTAGCAAAGGTTATCTGGTGCTTAATCCGCACAGAGTAGACCTCTTAAGCAGCAATCCAGCCTCTAAAGTTAAGCAAGCTGTGGTCAGCACGCTGACTCTGGCCTTTAGGTTACCTCCCCATTGAGGTTTTCTAGGTGTGTTTACAAGCTATGAAAGTGTTTCTACCTTGCTGTAAGCCTTGGGGAACAACCCTTGTGGCTAAATTAGGAGAAAATCACATTTTATATCAAGAAGGGGAAGAAGCTTGTGGTCATTCCCCTCATCACACTGGGAGTTTTAGCCCATGTGGTAGATGAGAGATAGGTAATAGCGTATCCCTAAAAATTGCACCTCTTCCTCCTCTGCTCACCACTCAAAGCTGGTTGAGGAAAATTTGTGAGGTGTTCCATGAGGTGGTGTTCAGAAGCCATTGCCAGTAAATGGTTGGCAACAATTATCCCTGAGAGGTTCCCTCCATTTGTTTGTGTTCCTTCAGCAGAGATAAAATTAGTAGTAGGTGATGTTAAATCAATTGAGTCACTATTGGACATAAAAATCCCTATCCATCCTTCCCCACCAGTCATTACAAACAAGCCTGTCCATTACAGGTACAGGTGCAATAAACCCCTTCCCAACTTAATGGAACCGGCCATATGTGGCCTGGCCATGAGGTGTAACCTGCTGTCTGCTAGAGGATGCATCATCACACCAAGCGCAATTGTGGTGGAAGGAATTTTATCACTAGTAAAATTAATATCAACTTGACTGGGCGGGTAAGATCCAAGTCAGTTTCAGCAATTATTTAGAATGTTAATCCACCATAATTGAATCATAAATTATTTCTAATGTAGTGTGCTTCATCCCAGTTCCCCATTCAGCAAGCATATAGGGCAGCAGTTAATAAAAGGTGCCGCTGTTGCTCCATTTTCTCCCTTTCACTATTTTGGTTAAAATAAAAATCCTTATAAAAATCAAAATTTAATTGTGAGTTCAATAAGTCAAATGAATATCTAATGGCAGTGATTTCTAACTTTGGGAACCCATGGCTAAAACTTGTAGTTGCCCTCTTCCTTTTTATCCATCAATATGATGGCTGTACCTGAGGTATGACGCGGGTGTTTTTGGTGTTCACTCATCCTGGATTTCAAGCCAATCTTTAACTATCAGCACGCTCTTTGACACTTATGGGGTGTTTTTACATTCGTTTTATTAGCTGTTTATTATTGGAGAGTTAAAGACACTCACCTTACAACATGCCTCTTACTAGCTGTAATTTCTGCCAAAGTTCCAAATCTTTGCCACCTTTCACAAGTGTAAACTGACTCCACTTGAGGGTCACCCCTGAGACCTTAGAGTCAAATCCTGTAGATGAGGCACCTGAGTGTTAAGTGGAGGAGATTGTGGCATCCTGATGGTCTAGAAAAAAAAAGATTGAATATCTAGTATCCTGGAGAGGTTTTATATATGGCATAGTACATCTGGGTTCTAGCCTGAAATTAGCCCATGTGCGATACCAGATTGATAGGTTCCATAGATGCTTTACTGATGACACTGGTCCCAAGTCCACCTCCATAATTGCAGAAATGAAGCTACCCCCAGAACATAAGAACTTCTCTCTGGTCAACACCCCTGGGTATGGAGTAGTGCTTCAGAAAATGTAGGTTAATGTCATGTCTCATGACAAGATCTCTGATGTAAATTTTGGGACAAGGAGGAAGTAAGAAAGGCCAAAAAAGGGTCACGTTGGCCACCCTCCCTGGCCTAAGATATACTTTGGATCATCACCTGGTTAAGGCTAAGCGAGCCCAGGTTCATCCTTAGAAATTACATGATGCAGATTCTGAAAGTTTTGAATTACACTTGCAATGGGGCAGATTTTTTCTCAAAGTTACACTGGGAGGATTCTCCAAAAAGTATTTAAAATTTAAACGAAAATACAGGTTATAATTTTACCTAATTTTTATTATTGAAAAGTGGGGATATTTATAGGCTTAGTAACGGCTTGTAATTTATCAGAGCAAATTAATCTCTGCGCGATCAAATCTTCAATCAATTGATTAGGATGAGATTGATCATTAAGCTTGATAGATTGAGATATATTCTCTCTCCTTCCAATGATGCTGGGGGAATTGATGGGGCAGAATTTTCAGAAATAAGAGAATTTAGCAAAATCCTGACACTTCCCCCCTCAAGATTTGATTGTGGTGGAGGGTAACTTCTTAAAAACCTAGGATGAATATGATTTACCACTATACCAGTATCAACATGAACAATTGAATACTCTAATCCTTTTTGAAATTATAATTCAATAGGGACCAGACCAATTAGTTCCTAACTTTTCAGTTCACCCACCAGGTCAAGAATGATAGTACATAACGTAATCCCCAATCTGGTATTCAGGTAAGGCAGGTTTGTGTTGATTACTTCTTTGAGTCTCTTTTTGAGTGGTCATTTCAATTTGAATTCATTGCTTGAGCTTGAAGACGGATAATCTCATCAGCCAGATTCCTCATAATTAAATCAGATTTTCCTGGAATACTTTCTTCAAGGAATGTCTGAACACTAGAAGGGACTGAAGGATCCCGCCCATATATGCACTTAAAAGGGGACGTCTTGATAATGCAATGATAGCTTATCTGATAAGCAAACAAGGCACTAGGCAAATAAAAATTCCACTGAGTTGGGTCAGTGGATGCCATCTTCCTTAGAATTAAGACTAGGGTTCCATTAACTCGTTCAATGGCCCCATCTGTAGATGCATTATATGGGACAACAAATCGCTGAGCAGTGTTAAATATTTTGGATAACTCCTTTATAAGTTGCGAGGTGAAGTTAGTCCCATTATCTGACATAAGGACCTTGGGACACCCATGTTGAGAAATGATATGTTGGTATAGGAATAGCACTGTAGTTTTAGCTGAGGGGGTAGCAATGGAAATGGCCTCACTCATTTAGTTAAATGGTCAACAGCCATAATGATATACTTTTGTCCATGCAATACTCAAGGAAAAGGACCTACAACGTCAATGCTGACCACCTCAAATGCCTTAGTTGGAGGCATAACTTGATGTTAAAAAGTAGGATTAGTAGATCCATGGCATTTACAAATAAGATATGAGTCAAGGGTCTCTCAGATGAATTCAGTCATGTTGTTTAATAGTATTGAGTCTTTAACCATTCTTGAGTCTTCTTTAAGCCGCTATGACCAACATGTTCATGACTTTCCATTACAGCACGAAATCTAGAGTTGGGATGCAGAAAAGGCAACCACTTGGATTTGACTTTCTTATACAAAGCTTCATCCTGAATCATAGTATCTTTGGTAATTGATTTTAAAAAGGCTCAATCCTCTTCAGTTTCTTGATCCCACAACTCAGGTCATCCAATAAAATTATATAAGCGTTCTTCCTTTTCTTGTCCCAAGGCCAGAATAGGCAATCGGGAAAGCCCATCAGCATTTTGATGTTGAGCCTATGAGCGATGAACAATGGAGAAATCGTAATTTTGCAACCTTAAGGCCCAATGGGCCAAACTCCCATCAGGATCCTTCATGTTCTGCAACCATCTTAAGGAAGAATGGTCGGTAATAACTGTGAAATGGTTACCATATAAAAAAAGGACGGAAGTGCTTGATTGCTAGAATTACAGCCAAACACTACCGCTCAGTGACACTGTAATTCCGTTCAGCCTTTGACAAAGTTTTTCTATAGAAAGCGATGGGATGATCATTCTTCTCTTTATCACACTGGGATAATATAGCCCCAATAGTAAAACTGCTTGTATCAGTATGTAAAAAGAAAGGTTTGTCAATTGGGGATGAATTAGAACAGGCGCCTTGATCAAGGCAGTACGTAGAGAATTGAATGATTGTTCTTGAGCTGATCCCCACTCAAATGGCACTCCTTTCTGCAACAGGTAAAATAAGGGTTTAGCCATATCAGCAAAATTGGGTATAAATTGCCAGTAATACCCAACCATGCCAAGAAAGACTTGAATATCCCGCAGAGAGGTTGGAGGAGACATTAGTTGGATGGCCTGAATTTTGTCTGAGAGGGGTCAAATCCCTTTAGCTGAGACCTGATGTCCTAAAAAGTCCATTTCGTTTTGAAAGAGTGAACATTTGGAGGGTTTGAGTTTCAAGGAAGAGCTCCAAATTCATCTGAAATCTTCTTTTAGATGGTCCAAATGCTCAGAAAAGTTTTGGAAAACATGGTAGTAACATCAAGATATACTGAACACAAGTAAGCTTTAGATCACGTAACATACTATCCATGGCCCTTTGGAAAGTTGCTGGGGCATTGCTTAGTCCTTGAGGCATACGATTGGGTAAAAAAACCCTTCACTTGATATCAGAGCACACTTGGCATAATCTTCTGATGATAACTCAATTTGAAAATATCCACTGGCTGAGTCCATGGCCAAAAAATATGTGGATCCAGCCAACAGCCTAAGAGAATCATTGATCCTAGGTAAGGGATAACAATCTCATCAAGTAATAGCGTTCAGTCTACAATAATCCATAATAACTCGGTGAGAACCATCCTTATTCTTAACCAATAACAATGGAGATTCCCAAGGACTATTGGAAGGTTTCAACAATCCCGCCTTCAACAATTGATGCAGCTCCTTAGTAACCTGGGTTTCTTCTACTTTAGACTTCCGATAGGGCTTTGCAAAAACATGAAGGTGATTTCCAGTTTCAACATAGTGCATTACTCCTTTCATTTTCCCAAAATTGTAAGTATTCTTAGCAAAAATGTCAGAATATTCGTCTAACAATTGAAGCACTTGTCTCTCCTGTTCACTAGAGAGGTGTTTCCCAATAGAAGGACCCACAGTAAGGATTTCTTGATCACTTTCCAACCCAAAATCTTGTAGACTTCCAAAGTGTTTAACATCATAAATCTGAGATAAGGGAAGTAACTTGACATAAGCAATCAGATGCTCTCAATATACAAATATTGGCTCATTGGTAAGCTTCTCCAGTAAAACAGACAATGATCTTAATAAACAATCCAATACTCCAGGACAAGGCAAGAGTTCTTTAGCCAAAGGGTTGAAAATGCCTTGAACTTTTAACAAATGCCCTTTGGGAATCGAAAAATGCAAAGAAGTGTTAACAATTACCTGTGATTTTAGTGGTACACAGTGCATTCAAAAAGTTTTGGGACTAACGTTTTAAAGACACAACTTTACAAATAAATAAACTTTCTTTTATCATAATTTAACATACAACCTTTCCCTCTCTATACATATTTATATTGCTAAAACAATTGTTAAAAGGTATGCACATAGTTCCTATTTTGTATAACCATGTTTAAACCAGCTGTCACGTTCTTCTGAATTGTCTCTACTTTATCAAAAGGATGAACCTTCAGTGCCACCTTCAGATTATAATTATCCACCCTATTCACCAGATTTGGCTCTGTCTGACTTTTTTCTGTTCTCTAATCTGAAGGTGGCACTGAAGGTTCATCCTTTTGATAAAGTAGAGACAATTCAGAAGAATGTGACAGCTGGTTTAAACATGGTTATACAAAATAGGAACTATGTGCATACCTTTTAACAATTGTTTTAGCAATATAAATATGTATAGAGAGGGAAAGGTTGTATGTTAAATTATGATAAAAGAAAGTTTATTTATTTGTAAAGTTGTGTCTTTAAAACGTTAGTCCCAGAACTTTTTGAATGCACTGTGTATAACTAAGCTTTTGGGGAGAAAATAGGCCTCCCCTCCTCAATATCAGCCGATGTAGGGGGTAATTTTACATGAGAATCTCTAACGTGATATTGAAGAGAATAAGGCCTTTTGTTTCCTTCTAGCAAACATAACTGACATTGGGTAGAAGCATGATCAGATAAAATTAAGGGAACTCTATACCCAAGAGAGACAATGACAAGTTGGGGTATTTGATAATTCCATTAAATCCTTGTAAAAATTGAGTTCTTAAAAATATGTCATAACTCAAGTTATCAAGTACAATGGCATGAATTGTCAAAGTTAATTTTCCAATTTTCAGGGGAAAATATGATAAGAGAAAGCTCCAATTGAGTGAGTACTCTGAGGTCCAGCCGTGCCATATTCTTTAAAGTGGGAGATATCAGGAGTTAATTTGATTCTCTTATTGAATTTTGATGAAACAACATTTACTGGAGATCCTGTATCTATGATAGCTTTGGCATTGATTTGATTCACTTGGAAGTTAATACAGGTAATGGTGCTTCCAAATTGAGTGGATAAAGCCAACAAGAAGGGCAAGGAATAAGAAGAATGTTCATCTTTATTATACTCAATCAGGATTTGATGCTCTTGCTGCACACTCATCTCATTATTGCGGTGGAAAATCTTATTGGGCTTATCTCTTTTCTTCTTCTCATCTGCTTCCTTTTTGAAACAATGATCCTCAGTATGAAAATATTGATGACAGTAGTTACACTGGATCGCCCTGGTATTCTCAGGCATATCATAGACTTTGGGGCGACTAGGTCTAGGAGACTTATAAACTTGGGCTTTTTTGGAGAATTGAGGTAGCAATTCCAACAAGGCCTCCTTAATGTCCAAAATACTTTTGAAATTCTTTTTTACACTAACTAGATAAACTTGCATTTGCATTTTGGAAGAAAAAGCGGACATAACTGCCATAATTATATTATCTAACTTTAACCAACCACAAGCTACTAAAGTCTGAGCTTCCCAATAAAACTGATGAGCAAAATCTTTGATAGATTTGTTTCAGTGGGGCTGTATACCCATAAAAGCCTGAATTTTGAGAGGACAGAGTTTGCTCACTCCCAAATTATTTGATAAGCGCTTCCTTCACCTGAGACCAGGTAGAGCAAGTCATCAAGTGGAGTACCATGATATCCTGAGCCAAACAAGTAAGCCAATTTGGCAAATAATTCATCTTCTGGTGATCTGTAGCCTCACTTAGCTTTTTTATAAAAATGGAGGAAGTAAATAATGCTGCCTTCCCTTGGTGAGAACTTATCCTTGAATATCAGTTTGAAACTCATGGGAGCATTAGAGGTCAAAACATGTACTCCAGGTTGTTCAGATTGAGTGGAAACATACAAATTAAAGTCTGACACGTGAGAAGAAAATTTAGGATAAGGACCAGCAGTTTCAGTACAAATTTCACTAAACTAGCGGTTCAGCTCAGCAAGCCCAACTTTCTCATCTAATTGGCGTGATAGCTCAAAAATCTGTTCCTGTTGGGCATTATACTTAAGTTCAAGCATCTCAATCTTCACTTGAAGCATTTCTCCTTTAGATTTACAAGCATGGAGTAGGATATTAGTGTCCTTGTCATGGTTGGATGACTTTATAGTAGGAACTGATGCTAAAGACAAGGCTGGGTGACAGGAGGCCCAGAAGTTGAAACTTCAGGCTCTTCCTGACCTGAAACACACCTTAGATCAACGCTGGGTGCAAGCCAAGCATGCCCAGGTTGATACTAATGGGGTGCAAAACGCCCAGCCTCTTATCTCAGCCCAGGCACTAAAACGAACAATTTACATTATAAACGAAGATGGTTTGATTTGGTTGATTGGAGAGCAAGGGTTTGAGTCCCACTCGAGTTGTAAAATTTTAAGCTCGGGTAAAATATGGCTTCAATCAATTACTCAAGTGAAGGCACTTTTGGTGTATTTTACTAAAATGGATGGAAGCATCTGTTTATTGGAGCATCAAGGCTTGGGCGCACTTCCGCAGAACCTGAATTTCCCTGGCCCATTTTAAATATGTTTTTGTGACCAACATTCCTTGTTGGTCAACTTTCTTGAAATAAATTTTACCCGTTATTTTTATGTTTTTCCAATGGTTCCTTGGGTAAACTTGGTGGTGGACCTCTTCAGGGAGGTCTCCAACTATGTGGGCCACTACCTATTATCATCATTTACCCAAAGCTCAGGTGCTTTCTTGGGCCATTTAGGTCCCCTCCAGACTGAGACACCCAAGTCTACTAGCGCCAAGTTACCCTTGACGATGGACTCCCCTTAGGTGTCTACTCAAGTTGGGAGGTTTCTTACTTACCTGGTCTCATATGTGGTGCTTTACACCCTCGCCTGGGTTACCTTTCACTCAAGCACCATTCTAGATGCCTCATTTCCCATTCTCTTAATGGCTAGTTCCCTAGCAATGTAGGTTTGCATCCCACATCACCTTGCTGAGAACAAGAGAGTTACAGACACTCTCTTGACAGTCCTTTGCCCATTTACCCAATGTTGAGAATCTATATGACTGGACAACAAGCTACTATTACAACCACGCGGATCATTGGAGGAATTCCGCTGAAGGATCAATGGACATAATTCTCTGAGGATGATTCAGAGCTATAAGTGATTGGTCACTTTAGGATAAGGCGATAATGGGTCATAACAGGTCTTATCAGATTGCCTTCAAAATAGGGTGATAAGGTGATGTTAATTTGACAAAAGGATATTGGATCGCCTCAAATCAAGGCAATAAATGATTAAAGAATAATAAACCAAAACTAATGAAAAGACAGTGACATAATTAAACTAAGCGGAAGAGTTAGTATCAACAGATGCCGCTGGGATATCAGTGAAATGAGGGGACTGAAGAGAGGGGCTTGGAAGATTGGTGTATCCCCTTTAGGTTGGGACCACCTAGTGCTAAAAAAAAAGAGAGAGGGGCTTGGAAGGTTTAGAAAGAGAGAAAAGAGAAGAGAGTGGACCAGAGGAGGATCCGCTTAAAATATATTTTAATAAAGAATTAATTGGGAAATTGCTCCCATGTTTATTATAAAATTAAGTGATTACAAGTGTATCAAGAAACAGCAATTGTCTTATTGACAGTTCTAATTGTTTAATGGAGGAAACTCTGTAAAAAAACTCTTTAGTGGGTAAATACCAAATCACCAAAATTCAACAACCAAATTGACCAACTAATCAGATAAAGACAGAAGTAACAAGAGGGGATCAATTGGTACCCCCTCAGTGTGACAGTTGAGGTCTATCCTCAGCATCACATTGCTCTGATCTTTGGTAAGACAGGGCAGGCTGTGTCTGGATGTATGGAGGAGGAGGGGGAGTTGGTCCTGGCAAGGACGCCTAAGGGGCAGGAGCTTAAAGGAGGCCAAGGAGCAAGATGGGCGTCCAAGTCGAGGAAAAATGGGAACGAGTAACATGGATAGTTTTGAGATTCGATTTGGATTCGAATCAAGAATGGAATGGAATGGGTGCTTGGAAGTTTCGCGGTTCAGTTGGGATTCAAAATGGAACTAGCGGAGCTGTTGAGGATTGGAACTGGCACAGAACCATTGAGTGAGGATTCCTCAATCCTGCTGTAAGGTTTACACCAAGCATCAGTCAGATTAGCACCATAAGCTTGTGTTATATTTTATATTAGCTTTTAGAATGTGTATATAGGGAAGGAACTGGGAGCTGGAGGCTTCTCAGTTCTGTTTTCTATCAACCTGGCCCAATATTAAATAAAAGAACTTAAAATTCATATATTTATACTTTGAGTTTATTTTAAAGATATTGCCTAACTGCAGCCATGTTTGGCTTGAATCAACAAGAATTGGACTTTGAGAGTGAGCTTGGGAGAGCTATTGCCTCCCTTTATACCTTGTCTTGGAGTCAAGGCATGTTGCTGGGGTTAAGTATACTTGCAACTGTCTTCCAGGGGGTGCTTGTCCAATCTTGTAGCGCGCGCACAAGGAGAGTAGTATCAGGAGCCCTGTCAGCCCTATGGTCTGTAACATGGATTCTGTTGCCTAACTCATTTGTGGCTCATTGGAAGGAGCCAGTGCGTTACACTCATGGGTTAAGTTACATTACTTGGCCAATTTATAGAATTGTTTATGCAAGTGATACATCATACTAAAGAGAGAGTCAATTTGTTGAAGGGATCCAGAATTCCCATCAGCACCTGGAGGCCCCAAGGTCCTTCAACGCCTGGTGGACCATGAGGCCCTACATTCCTGGGGGGTCCCCGTGGTCCATTAGCACTAGATGGTCCACGTGGTCCTACACCCCCAGGTGGTCCACAAGGTCCTTCAACCCCTGGGGACCCATAGTTTCTGAGGTTTTCTCTACCTCATTAACCCAGAATTGAATTTCTGAGTACAACTGCTCCAAGTGAACTAGAAGGTTTCTAACATCCGCCTCCATTGATTGATTATACTCAGAGAGTTGGGAGAGACCCTCTCTCCATTCTCTCTGAATCTTCTGTACTCACCTTGTGAACTGAATATCAACAAAACTAGACATCCCAGTATCGAGCTGATTAAGCTGTTGATGAATTTTGTTGAGAAGGGTCCAATTATTAATAATGGCCTCATGATTATCTTGACTAAATTTGATGGCAGACTTAAAAAATATGAAAACTGATTATTCAAGGATTGAAGTCCTTCTAGTAAATTGAGCATCCCTTGATGGTGCATTCCCACTATGGGTATTAAATGATATAAGCTGGGATGAACAAGTTGGTGCTAGTATTGTTTGGGGCCAATTCCTGGCATTTGGGAGGATTGCATTACTTTCCATAAAATAGAAAGTATGGCATTAGATTGAGATTGGGTAGCACGGATTCCAGGAATTAAAGCACATCCAAGCAGTTGATTGATAATATTTTGTAAAACCTCAGGTGGTAGTTGAAAATCTGAGGTAAAGCTCAAGTTAGGACCATAAAATTCCAAGTTGGCATGAAATTCCAACTGGGAAGGTAATCTTGAGATTTGGGTTTCAGATAAACAAACCTGTCATAATATGCGGCCTTGCTCATGGTGAGTTTTTTCAGGCAAAAATTGAGAATCCATGGTAATGATTGACAGTTTCACTGGTGCATAACTAAGAGTCCCCTATAGTGAGCACCAGTCTGGAAGTTTTGAATTACACTTCCAATGGGGCAGGTTTTCTCTCAAAGTTACACTGGGCGGATTCTCCAAAAAAGCAGTAAAATTTAAATGAAAATACAGGTTAAAATTTTACCTAATTTTTATTATTGAAAAGTGAGGATATTTATAGGCTTAGTAACAGCTCATAATCTATCAGAGCAAATTAATCTCTGAGCAATCAAATCTTTAATCAACTGATTGGGATGAGATTGATCATTAAGCTTGATAGATTGAGATATATTGCTCTCTCCTTCTAATGATGCTGGGGGAATTGATGGGGCAGAATTTTCAGAAATAAGAGAATTTGGCGAAATCCTGACACAGATCAAGATGTTACATCAAAAGTGCAAAATATCACTGGTTGTAGCTTTATGAGGATGGTAATTAAGTTTACTTTGTAAATAAGGATTAGACTCATTTACAAAATCTAGTATCGGCAAAAGTGGTTAAATTTAGCTGATGTCAAAGTCTAAAGTTCACACATACTCAAGCTATAGAACTATTACTGATGGGAGTATTGTGGATTGGCAAAAATTGATTTAAGCTCCAACTTGATCCAGAACATCATCCCAATTTCCTTAAATTGATGTTTCTCTGACCAATCTCTTTTTTGGTCATCTCACTTCTTTTTGATAAAAGATCTTTTATATATTTATGTATCTAATGCTACCTTTTGCTGACTTTGGGATTTATCTCCTTATGGAGGTTTCCTGGGGGTTATGTATAAGCTATGAAGGTGTTGCCACTGTACTAGGGTATCATACATTTGCCACCCTGGCTTCAAGAAAAGAATGTCTTGGGTCAAAATAGGCTGAAAGGGTGAAATGTTGGACATTTACAAGTTTGCAATTGTGATAAGAGCGGTTTAAGCAATAAAACAATATTGTTGGTCAAAAGACCTTGGCCAATCCTTGGTGGAATCCCACAAAAAGGGGTAACACTTCTACAAATACTATATGGGCAAATAGCATGAAGTCAGGCAGTCATATTGCCCTGACCATGCAGGGGAACCCTAGGATTTCATTGGAGGTTCCTCAGGCCATTTCTAGTTCAAAGCCAACACCTAAGTGGATCAACACTTTTTATAGGCTTGGCAGGGATCCTCCAAGGCGCAATAATTTTTTAATGGTGATTGGCTGAAAGATATTAAATTGTCACCCCATAGGTTTGTTTTGCCAAAAAATAACTCCTCCTCCATTGTTCAGCCAAGGTGAAGCAAGTTTTCTGAGCACTGATAGGTCAAATTTATATATTCCCTAATTCAGACCATACTAAGCTATTCTGAACTTACCATTGAATTCCATTTGACCCTTGATACAGTTTAAATACTGAAGGGTAAGTTATTGAGTGGGCTCATTTCACTTCCTTGTGCCTATACTAATAAAAACATGCAAAAACCAGCCTTTTATTTATTAGTGTTAGATTATCCTTATTTTAATAAATTGGTTGTGGAATCCAGCGGTGACCAGCACCAGCAAGCAACAATTTGCTGGATTCCCGCATAGGGTGTTTTTATTAACCCTGCTAATGGTCTTTACTTGGGAAACTGAATACACTCGCTTCACAGGCTTAATAATGCATTACTATACTAATTTCTTTAGTTATTAACTCCTTGATGGTTTTGTATGTTATCCCACACCCAATCATTGGGAACTGTAGAGCTATAGACACTATCCTGAAAACACTTGATAGTATATCAATACTTTCTTCAGTAAATTATCCTAAAATTTTTACATTTGAAGTTACCTCTAACAAAGGCTCTATATGACCTTTAAACTGATACATGTAGTGGAGTGACCTCAGGTTACTTTACCACTTCAGATGCTGTATAATGGCCTTTATAAAGTTCCATACCTTTTCATTGGCTTGGGGAAATCCAGAGGTGAAGATTATAGCAAGTAAAAAATAAGTCAGAGAAATAGTTGTTGAACCATCAGGTTAGAATATACAATCTCAGCAACCTCATATAATAATGAACATGGTTCATATCATTCAACATTAAACCAGCGTATGATTATCCAAACTTTTTGGATGGATTTATATGCCGCACCCGTCGCCAGTTTCCATCTCGGTCAACCACGTTTCACTTACCTCATCTTAAGATCCATCCTTAGGAGCAGAGTTGTTGGGGAATGACGGTGACAATTTATTTTACATGCGGGTATAATTGATATGAATTAGGCTGAATTATGATCCTTGATCGGGCTGTTGGCAAATCTTATTGAAATGGTTGGTCAAGGTAAGATAGCCGTTCTCAATGGAATCGACGTGGATGCCATATGATTGGCCACAATGGTGGTGGGGGCGGTATGACCAAGATCAGATCTAAGTTGGTATAACTTATAACAGATTGGATAAATTTATAAATCATTTAATACAAAGTAAAAAAAGGGTATTTGTAGTTGGACGAAATACTTTTAGGTGGGAATCAGTCAAAGTATGGTAGGATAAATGGGTATAATCGTTATTGTGGCTTGAGAGGTTGCAAACCACTCACCTCCTCGTGGCTTTGTAAACTGGCGAATAGGGTGGTACCCTATTCAACAACTACATTAAATCATTATATAGATACTGTGGTAACAAATAGGATGACATTGTTAAAATTTATTACAAGGGTGATATCTGAAGACAATGGGTGCATGTGGGAATTGGAGTAATTTTTGTAAATAAGGGGAATATTTGCCATTGCAGCAGCTTCCGCCTCATTCTAAAACCAACATATAAGTATCCTTTAAATGGACAAAATTAATAAAAACCTGTATGACCAAATATCTTATTTACAAAGTCAACATTTGCTTCATCAGCATAAGTAAATAAGCGACCATATTCCACTCTCAAACAAAACCGTACGGACGGGTGAAGGCGTATAATATTATCCATAGGTGCACCCGCACAGGATATAAAGAAAGACCTTTGGGTCGCATAAGATGCCCGGTTCTTTGGAAAGGCCAACCCAACCCGCACGCTTTTAGATTCTAGGTGAACGACACCCGGTGGGAGGGGACCACCACCCCACGCGGGAATGGGGGCCATCGGAACGCCTGACACTAAACTTGAGCGCCTCGGTTGAGACTTACCTTTTGATTGGCGAATCGCCCAAGTTAGGACAGGCGGATCAAGAAGGTTGGCCAATGATACAATATCCTTTTTTTATTTATTCGAGGATGTACAATATCCTTTTAAATTCTTTGTAATCTATACTGGAAGATTAAATTTCGTATCCAACCTCTTGCTAAAATAAGGTTCGAAAAGAGATTTGTAATTAAACTTACTAGGTGACCCATGCAAATACTTTGCATCACTTCAAATAATAGGATTCCTTATACAACTATCCTATGGATAGTACTTAATCAATAAAAATAGATTATTGCAAATAACAAATGATGAAAAACTGGCAAAAACATAATGAAAATAAAATTTAATTTTTTTAATTAATAAACTAATTTTGAAGGTGTAAAAAATTATTAATAAGAAATTAGTAAATATATAAATATTGTGGCAAATATTTCAAAATAAAAATCTATTTTTTGTAATTTAAATACAATAAATGTTTTTTACATTATTTGTATAATTACTATTTTTTTATCAAAAAACTTACTGATTTTTTTATTAAAAAACTTGACAATTTTTTATCAAAAAACTTACTAATTTTTATATCAAAAATTATGACAACAAATGCTTGCTACCTCAATATTATTGAGGTTAGAATAATGCTCCACTGCTTTTACAAATGCTGTATTACTTACTTGTTTTGATTTGATTGACACGTTGTTCATATGTTGTTTATATGTTTATACGTTTATTTTATTCTATTCGGAGACTTCAGTACCACCACGCCACTTTATATATGTAAGTTTTTAAATGAAATTTTTAAAACATAACTTTTAAAATATAATTTTTTTTGACAAAAACATTAATTTTAGGATATTTACTTATTTTTCATCATTAGAGGGAAAAATGATCTTCAAAATGGCATATAAAACATTAATTCTGATACAGTGTTAAGGGAGATATTTCATACCGACAAAAAATATCTTTGAGAAATAATATATAGACTATTTACCAAAACCAATTAACTTATCATATCAACCAATCATTAACTGCATTATTAAAACCGTTAAGCTTATTTATCAACCCAAAACCACCAACCGCTTGCCAAAACCTTTTAAGTATCGAATCAACCGAATATCAAACTGCTCAGCCGTAACAATATACTGAATGCCATCGAAAGCATATAGGGGTTTCACTTGTTACATATAAAACTTTTTATTTTACTATGAAAATAATAATTTGCTTATTTTTCATCATTAGAGGGAAAAATAATCTTCAAAATGGCGTATCAAACATTAATTTTGATACAGTATTAAGGGAGATATTTCACACCGACAAAAAACACCTTTGAGAAATAATATATAGAGATTCTTATACTATCTTTGAGTACGCGAGATAAGCAATCTAAACTTTAACCCTCCATAGGCTTGATTGGTAAGTATAGCCACCTAATTCGAGTTAATTTTAGAAAAACAAACGATGGGAAGTTTACCGAGTGCCTCAAATTTATAATAAAGCTCCAGATTGGGCCAATGAGAGGGAAATTAAGTTATGGACGTGGCTAACTTTATCAGCCATCATGGGAGCAGTTGATTAGATTAGATTAATATTATACGTCATGGGTATCCTGGATGGATAAAAAAGTTGGAATTGTTTATGATAGAAGCTACAAAATCGATTCTTGGAATTTTATGGGGATACAATAATGAGTTCTTATCTGGATATGGAATTAAAATGTGGTTTATAATTTAAATCTATTGACGAATGATGATTACTACTTTAGTTGAAATTTAGGCTTAACTAGAAAAGTTTGGTTCAACCTTATATGGCCAAAGTTAACGATTGATCAGAATAAAACTTTAAAAATTTTAAAATGCGAAGGCACTTCAAACTAACACCGAGCTAAGGTAGAAGTGAAGTCACGATAATTAATTTATCCCGGTGGGTTCGTGATTGGGATTACGGCGATAGCCATGATAACACTGGGTGATTGGGATTACGGTGATAGCCATGATAACTGGGGCGTCGACCCTTGTGGAGGCCGATGGTTTAAAAGCTAGGGGCTCATCCAATGTTTGACCTGTTTTTTCACGCCATCCTTAAGGTTGAATAGATAAAGCGTAGTTTTTATTATCTTTGTTCCATCCCCAGCCATCTCATTTATTACAATGTTGGGGGAAGCTCAGTTACGCCTTCAGAAGATCCATAACCACCTCCAGCTGCCTGAGAAGGCGCAAGCGTAACTTTATAAATTTAAATCTAACCTTATTTTAAGCAACCTCAGATTACTGATGAGAAGTCAGGGAAGGCTTGGGTCGTCTCTGCACCCGATTCCAGCTCCGCCAGCTCAAATTTCCATGTCGTCAAGGGGAGGTAACCTTGATGCACCCACCTTTTTATCTCCCTAAAGCAAAGATCCCAACTCCTTGACTATTCTCGATAACCGGACCAACAAGGTCTACGAAGTCCCCATCAACACTGGTACCATCGAGGCCTCTTCGCTCAAGGCTATCAAGGCCAGCCCGAACGACGCAGGCCTTATGTACGCTTATTTATCTGCCTTCTAACTGATTTAGGGTTTACGACCCTGGCTTTATGAACACCGCGGTCGCCCAATCCAAGATCACCTTCATCGATGGGGACGAGGGGATCCTTCACTACCGAGGGTACCCCATCGAGGAGCTGGCGGAGAAGTCTAGCTTCCTTGAGGTGTCCTACCTGCTTTTATATGGAGATCTGCCCACCAAGGTTGATATCAATGCAACCCCACGCTCATCGAGCCTAGGAACAATTGAGGTGTTCAGCACCGAAGTGATGCACCACACGTTCTTGCATCGGAGTTTGACAGAGTTGATGAGCGCCTTCACCTATGACGCCCACCCCATGGGGATGTTTATCAGGTACCTTGGACCTTTTGATTATGAATAACTTATTTAACCTGACGTAGTGGGGTTTCCGCTCTGTCCACCTTTACTCCGGATGCCAACCCTTCCCTTCACGTATGGAAGCTGTTTGTCACTTTTTAAAAGCAACAGGGTACCAACCTGTATGACGACAAGGGAAAGATGGACAAGCAGATCATCCGGATTTTGGGCAAGATGCCCACTTTGGCTGCGCTTTCGTACCGCAACCGGATAGGGAGGTATCCTAGCTTTCGGTGGGTTGACCCAACCTATAGGCCCATCAATAACCCCCAGAGCCACCTATCCTACACGGAAAACTTCCTATATATGCTCGACCGCCTCTCCGAGCATAGCTACCGCCCCAACGCCAAGCTGGCGCGGGCGCTCGACGTGCTCTTTATTCTCCACGTAAGTTATCGCACGCGCGTTTATGGTTTAGGCGGACCATGAGCTCAACTGCTCAACCGCTGCCATGCGCCACATCGGCTCTAGCCGTGTGGACCCTTATAGGTAAGTTTATTTTTTCGACAATTAATATGCCAGCGCCATAGCCGGTGCGGCGGCTGCACTATACGGTCCGCTTCATGGTGGAGCCAACGAGGTACACCTTTGAAAGCACAATCAATTACATTCCAGGCCGTGCTACGCATGCTTGAGGAGATTGGCTCGGTCGAGAATATTCCCACCTTCCTTGCCAAGGTCAAATCGCGCGAAAAGAAGCTAATGGGCTTCGGCCATCGCATCTACAAGAGCCACGACCCCCGCGCCGCCATCATCCGCCGCACCGCTTACGAGGTTTTTTAGATCGCCTTAAGGTTCTAAGTAATAGGTGTTTGAAGTCTGCGGGCGCGAATCCCTCATCGACGTGGCGGTGGCCCTAGAGGAGGCCGCTCGCAGGGACAACTACTTTGTCGAGCGCAAGCTGTACCCCAACGTGGACTTCTACTCGGGGCTGATCTACAAGGCCATGGGGTTCCCCACCGACTTCTTCCCCGTCCTGTTCGCGATCCCCCGCGTCGCCGGGTGGCTGGCCCACTGGAAGGAGGCTCAAGCCCAGGGGGTAAGATCTGGCGCCCCCGTCAGATCTACACGGGCCCCACCCGCCGCGCCTATTTGCCGATCGAAGCCCGAACCCAGGATAACGTCGGTGCCGAATCCCTCTCGCGCTTCGATAAGGTATTCGGGGAATTAACTTGGGCTCATACGTTTAGCACCGGACGTCGAAGCGTTCGTCCGTCGCCACCGCCAAGTACTAGCCCCTGCCGGCTAAGCTGGGAGCTCGCCTTTAAAAGTTTTATTTTTTAGGTTTAATTAAAGGTTGCTTAAAAGATAAAATATCTGGAGGAGTTATTTACTTATAATTTTGGGAAGTTGCCTAACTAGACATCTATACTCTAATACTTCACAGTTGTCCATAGCTTTCTTTTATAAGGTGAGCAGATATAGCTCTTACGCCAGCTTAAACTTCTGGCCAACCGGTTCCTGATCTTACAAGCGCAAGGTTAGAAACCTTGATGTGAGTAACCCACCCTATCCACTTTCCCATCCGACCCCTTTACAAGCTCAACCTTAATTTAGGTTGGTATACTAAGTCATCGAGCTAAGTTACCACAATTACAATCAGCTGTAATAGCAGCACTTCTTATCTTATCTGTCTAAGCTTACGCATCTGTAAACCCTAACTCTCAGGGGCGGTTTGGAATAAGCTTATAAAACTTAATAGGATAGTTCAACGGTAAACCAGAGGGAGCTAGGTACGCAAAGGCCTAAGGATTAGTAATTGAATAACGAAAATCAACCCGGTATGATCTATAGGGCGATCGGTGTGAGCTAAAATCCCAGATGATCAATGAAACGTCCAAGCGTATCGCATTAGGTTTGATGCCTGTTGTACTCAGGTGATCAAGGGTTACAATATCATCTATAGGATAGTCAACGACTTTCAAATCCAGATGGTATGATATATTGGGTAAGATTTTGGGGTTGGGTAAACGTTATAAGGCTCATTAACCATGGGATGGTAGAGTTTACATATAAGAGGCTGAGCTATACTGTGTAACCTGATATCAAGGGTTGGCTGAGTAGGCAAAGCTGGCCTTCCAAAAAAGGTGGTTATTGGCCATCTAGTGGCCTCAGATTGTTAAGCGTTACCCTATAACCTGTGCTAAGTGAGGGGGTCCTTGAGATAGATTAAGTTGCAAGCTGTCAATAATTCAGAGGTATTTTAAAACTAATCTAGATGGTGAGGATGAACAAAACTGTGGTTCCTAAGACTAGCTGCTAAGGGTAAAAAGGCTAGTGGTACCCTTTTATGTTATAGCCTTTAAGGCCAAGCTGTGATCAAAGGTATCATAAGTTTGGGGTTATCTTTTAGAAGGTAGATCACGATGGTCAAGCCTTTGCCCAAGTTGCATATTACTAATCTTTAAAAAACTCAACCTTATAAAAGATGCCAGGTAGATTGGTAAAGAGAGTATACCATAAAAGACCTTACCATCTAGATGGCAACTCGTTATAGCAAGATCAAGCCTTCTATAGCATCTACTAAATGATCTAAGCCAAATCGAGCAATTGAAATATTGCACGAGCAGAATTTTAAAGATATTTTACTAAACAAAAATTCAAATCTTTGCCCAATATGCCCAAAGCTAACTGATAAGCGTATCCCTAAAGTTTCATGCTAGCTAGATATTGGCCCCACTTTATCAGCTTAGTTGTTAGACTTAGCTGATCAAGTCATATCTATTAAGCTTATAGTATAACTGCAGTGAGACATCAAGTTCTAAGCACTGGTAGAGATTAATGGTTATGTAGATATCTTTTTTTAGTACTAGTGGTGCCCAACCCAAAATGGGGAGCCACCACGCATCTATTCGCAAATGGGCCAAACAAAGGGATTATCATAAATTAAAAAAATTCCAAATATAGCCCCTAGGTTATCAGCCTAGGAAGCCATATTAGATGGCAAGGAGGCTTTGGGGAAACTTTTGTCCGGCGCCCGCTTTAGCTGGCAGACTATGGTGGACAGCATTGGGGTGGGAGCATCAGTGACATGGGGCATAAGGAGGTATAGTTGGGGGTTTTCTTAATTAATGAGGCTGGCGGTGTCCATCACCTCAACGTATTGAGCAAGTTGATGCTCATCAAAAATGATGAAAGCTGGCACACAGGTAAATGACTTGATGCCGGCGGGTTTCAGGATAATTGGGGTCAAAAAGAGAAGTTTTGCTGCATTAATGCAAGTGCAGCTCGCACCAAAAGCAAGCTCCTCAAATGGATATGTAGACATCTGCCCCTCTTAAAAGGATATTGGATAGATGACTATCCTAAAGGTTCCTTAGATGATTTAGCTTTTTGAATAGTCTGTTAAAAACCCCCATTAGATACCAAAAACCCCATATAGATTATATTGGATATTAATGCTAACAGTAGGTTAGCCCCTCGATGATGCAAAAGGATATGCCTACGCCAAATGAAGATTGCACACTTTGATGTAAACTTTTGATAGAATCATTTTGACTGGCAAAGATTCGATATGTGGTGCACCATTTGAATAGTGCACCCATCCAAAGGTGCATGCAATCTTGTGCCAATCTTTTTATTAAAATCCTAGTGCCTCCAACTTATCTATACAACAAGTGGTATGGAAAGTTGTTCAAAATTAGATAAACTTTGCAAGGGTAATCTGGAATCAGATGTTAGATACTTTGGGATAAATTACTATGCTCTGAGATCATAGTTATCCCAGGTTTGGTAAATCAAACCCTTCTAATACTTATATCAATCACCCTTTTTCCTAAATGCTTTTATATTTATACAACATATAAAAGCCCTTTTTATAGATTCAATAAAGTTACTTGGTAGTTTCCAATATCTAGCAACTTCTCATAATCCTGCTCTTCAATAAGTTCTTAAATACTCACTTCTTTGTGGATGAGATTTCTATTTTCACAGTACTCATTGATCATACTTCAACCTACAAAACAAACAAGTACTGCAACATACTAATCTTACCACAGATACATAACTGTAGGATAAGATGGAGACTGGCATCTGTGTGCAACCTATAAGAGTCAATAAAGTTGGGTGCTAGATAAGATGGCATAACATGACACTTCCTTTTACCCACAGATAATTTATTTTACCATTGAAGATAACTTCATTAACAGTGTTACTGGTTGAATAATTATGTAAGTCTGGGGGAGAAATCCTTGCAGCTTAATCAGGTGGGATTAATATATAAAACCAGAATTGGGGAGTAATTTCAGGGTCAACTCTTGCAGCTTAATTGGGATAGATTTCCATTTCAAACCAAGAATGGAAGTAAACAGGAAGCCATTCATCTTATCACCCTGAGCAATTTAGTCCATGTGGTAGATGAGAGGTGGATGATAGTATATCCCTTTAAAATTGTACCTCCTACCCCTCTGCTAACTAGTCAGGCGTTGGTACAGAAAATTTGGGGTGTGTTTATGGGGGGGCGGTGGCTAGAAGCTATTCAGCATAGGGTTTGCAGTGATTTTTCCCAAAGAGAGGTTTACTTTAAAAGTTCAAGTTCTGCTGTCAAGTTAAATTAGTAGCTAGTGTTTAAATCAACTGAGTCACACTTGGGCTCACAAATTACCATCTGTTGTCCCTCCATTGCTAGCAAAAATAAGCCTATCATGTACAGGTATGGGTGCAATAAACCCTTTCAATACCCAATTTTACCACCCATAATTGGCTCGCCATGGGTGCAACCTTCTGTCCACTATAGGAGTCATCATCATTGTGAAAGTGCAATCATGTCATAATAAGATTTCTTGCAAATTTTTTTAATAACAATCTGGCAGGTAAGATAGAAAAAGTTGCTATTGGTAACATTTAGGGGGTTGGTTGGCTGTAGCCAAATTGCAAAGTTATATACCCAAAAGGAATGCACCTGTTTATCTTTAGTATTTAGTGAGTTTATAAGAAATGGACCACTGACAGGTTCTGCTGTCGCCCCATCTTTTTCCTTTCTGTTCCTTAGCTTTTAAATGAAAATTATTAAAGATTACTGTTTTATTTGTAAAAGTTTAAGAAGTTAGCCAGGCATTCGGTACCTAGGATTCCCAGATTTAAAGTTCCCTGGCCAATGCTTGTGGTTGCCTTAGTCTCTCTGCACCCTACAATATAGATGGCTGTACCAAAGGTATTTTGGCTGGTGCTTTATGTGGTAACTCATCCTGAGTGCCAGCACAGTCTTATTATTATATGCACGCTCCATGACATAATGAAGTGACCTAAATTCTCATTCTTCTCCAACTTTTTAAAAATGTAGCTCTGCATTGGTTTTGTGTTATAAACGGAATGTCTAACCTTTGGTAAAGGAGGTGTTTTGTGGAAGGAAGCTCGTTCTTTAGATCATAGAGTTTACGCTATGACAAAGAATATCTCCTGACCTAAACAGCAGTGGGGTATCCTCCTGCATTGAGGGTTTGAAAGCTCAGTCTATATTTCTTGCACATCCTGTCCAGCTTTGACGGGCAGCAAGTGTGGGTATGTTGTTTGTCCCTGTTGCCACTGATCTTCCCTCCATCTCACCATTTTATGTTCTGGTGATAGTATTCTTGCTGTTGACTCTGACGCTCCTTGGGAGCGGGTATATGTGAATCTAGTTGGTGCCATTGTTGTCTTCAGTATAACAGGATAATTTATATTTTGCCCAGGTGGCCAAGACTACAGTATTTCCCTTGAGGATGGTCCAGTGGACATGCCAGTAAATACCCCTTCCTTGCCAGTTGTGTCCAGAGAAGTTGCTAATAAATAAAACCTTGCCTACTTATTGTCACTTATTAAAATTCAGCTGGGACCTGTATGGTATCCATCAAGAATCGGTTGGCTATTGAAACAGTTGAGAATTTTGAGCTTAAAGGTCACTTTGAATTTAAGCCTAGACTTTACTTCATGGTCTGCAATATTGAGCACTTTGTCAGCCTCCATGACTTGTTATGTGGTGAAATATCCAGTGCCATACTCAGTGAATTTGTCTGGTTTCTGTTATTAGCTTATGGCAGTATCAGATCTGCTGTCTTCATAATTATTAGGGTTAGGTAGTGGCTACATCAACTGGGTAGTATTAATCTAAAGCCCAAAATTCTGTCTTTTCAAAACCTCACGCATGTGGCAAATTTCCACTCATCAACACCTTTTCCTCTGCCAGAGCAGTGGTTTCAATCGCTTCAGCTTAATCTCTCACCAAGTTACTGCCAGATTTTCCTTTCAGCTTGGTAAAGTACAAGGATATTTTCATTATGGAGAAGGCCAATCGCCTTCCTTCCCACTCCAAGTGTGATCTGTACTTCCTTTTGACAGTAAATATATCCATATCAAATGTCCTCTGTATTCCTATACAGAGCAAGAGGCTAAGGCCCTGAAGGTATAGTTAGATGACATGCTCCAGAAGGGGTGGGGTTTCCAGAAATACTCTCCCATTGCATCCCACACCATTTTCACTCAAAAGGTTGATAGTACATTGCACCCATGCGTGGACTACAGCCATTTAAATATTACTTTGCACAAGCCCTATCCGCTCCTCCTGGAGCAAACCATCAGCCAGGTGATTGCCAAATCCTGGGTGTTTGCCAAGATTGACCTGGAAATGCTATCAATTAAATTTGAGTAGTGGAAGACCAGGAGTGGCTGATGGCCATTCATACCAGGAAGAATTATTTCTAATTATGTATGATGCCCTTCAGCCTCACTGAACGCGCCTGCTACCTTCCAGCGCATGAATGACAATGTAATAGGAAATCTCTGATTCACCTGAATGGTGGCATACATTGACAATATTCTAGTTCACTCCCCCACCCAAAGCAGCAATTGAGGGACCTGAAGGTAGCATCAGCAGCGCTGAAGAAGGCTGATCTCTATGTAAAGCACTCAAAGTGTGAGATTTTCAGGGAATAGGTTACCTTCTAGGGTAACCTTATCTTGAAGGCTATTATACTATCTGTTGAAAAAGAGGGAATTCTCTTTAGTTTGATTGAAGTTTGACTGTCATATAATTGGCAGGCTGATTCATAGTGTTCTGATGCCTCAGAAGCTAATGAAGTCCTAATGACTTTCAAAATCTAAAGAGAGAAATTGACAGCGTAAATCTCTCCTGAATCAACCTAATTTAGCTACTAAAGATCTTGCTTACTTGAGAACTATCTGGATCTACTGTGTAGATAAGGAAAGCTTCTGTCAAACCATACTCTACCACATTATTAATAATTGTTCTAAAATCGCCAGACCTGAATTCATCTTGGACCTCCATTTAAGCTACAGATACCCCTGGATTATAATTATAAAAGAATCTTTTTGGTTTCAACATCAAGTTTTAAAAGGGAGGATACCCCAGTGGTAGAGTATGGACCCTCTACCACTGCCTCCCAAGTTCGATCCCAGTAATGGACTTTGGGTAGGGGACGATTTTAACTGTGTTGGTTTTGCGCACCAATGCCCCAAACTGAGATAGCAAATAGCAAAGGCGGTCCATGGAGTTCCTGGCCTATCATACGCTGTGCATGGAGGTTTTCTGGGTTTTATCCTCCTTTCCCATTTTCTTCACTTCTCTAATTGGTGCGGTATTGTCCCAGGTTGGCCCACCTCAAATAAAATTTAAAACATCAAGTTTTAATACTTTTACTAGAGATTTTGCCTTCCTTTTAGCAGTAATTTGTTTTGACTATAGTTTACTTTTTTGTCAAGAGATTTGACCTAGTGACAAGAGTCTACAAGGAGGTATCACTTGAGCTACACCAATTAATAGTTGAATATCCTTTAAAGAACTTGGCTCTCAAAATATAATAACAATCTTAATACTAATTCTTTTTAACAAACGTGAGGTGATCCTTTCCTGGCCCACATCCATCACAAGAAGCAGCTGCATAGTTTTTTAGGGATAATTATTTTCTTAGAAAATTATTTCTTACACTCTCTTAGTTTGCAGAGCATCTCCATCCCCTGATGGAGTAGAATGTTCTGTTCAAATGGACAGCAGATTGCCAATGTTTATTTAAGGCAATCCTGAAAGTTTTTGTGCCGCCACTGGTCCTCAAGCACGCTGATCTCTCCTAGCTTTTTATAATGGCATGGGATGCCTCAACAGCTTCAGTAAAATTGGTCCTGCTTCAGGATCATAATAGGGTGAAACATACCCTCACCTACTTCTCATGTAAGTTCACTGCCTTAGAACAATTATGGGAAATATACAACAAGGAGCTTGCTGCAGCATCGTAGTTGCTCATCTACTAGTGGTACCTTCTCCAAGGTGCATGATATGAAGCGTTTGTCCAGAAAGAACGCCCAGCCCTAATGTGCTTCAAAAAGACAAAGAAGTTGGCACACATTCAGTATTGGGTGGTTTGTGACCTGTGCAGCTTTAGATTTTGAGTGCAATTTTGTAAAGAGGGTCTTTTATAATCTCCACAATCTACTAAATTATTAACCTTCTCTGAGTCTGATGGAAGAGAAAAATGTGAAAATCTGAGGATTGCTTGCTTGTTTGTTGTTATCCTGCATGTCTATTCAGGCTGAAGTCCCAATGATTAATCCTTAATAGTGCCTGTAGTTTATGGTATTCAGATGTTCAAAAACTCACTAGGCCTACTATATTTCCTCGTCTTTTCTGGTCAATTCTGAGCATAATTATCCCTTCATGTTTAGGAACTTCTTCTGAGGCAGGTGGATATATAAGCTGTGGATTAGGCGCATCCAGCTTGTTGACAATTTCTCTAAAGAAAGGATTCAGTGAGAAAACCAGGAAAAAGATAAAATAAATAAAACTTTTATTGTAAGCTATTTATTAGATAATGGTCATTAGGCCAGGCACTGGTATTTATACCTCTAGGGCAACTCCTGGAAACATTCCAGCACAAAATTTCAACAGATATTATACCACCTCAGTTCAGCCCTTGAACTGATATGACTGAAACCTTTTCTTAGGTTTATTGGTAGCAAAATAATCTCAAAATTGGGAGGATTTTTGGTACAAAAATCGCGATAAAAGTATGAAAAATTGTCCTTGAGATCCTCTGGATTTCAGTTTTATCATACTGCTGATGAAATAC